>CAHIKZ030002777.1:1930000-1932500 GCA_903632075.3 Acanthosepion pharaonis
ATTTTCATGGTAATTGTCCTGAGTAGCTTCCATCTTCGGTACATACACTCTAGAGTTTTGGGTTCACCGTAAACTACATCCGGCACTAAGGCCTCTGATCGGGTGAATGAATGTTTTGAAATGCATGGAACCACATCTTAATTGTTGTTTTCCTTAGATGCACCCTGATCCGTGGTGGTAGAATCTGTCAGAGTCCCGGCTGTGGTCAAATAGTGATCCCCTAAACAAAACATTATGAATGTATAAAAATAATTTTTTATAGTAAAAATACCAGCAATACATTTTTATATAAAAAGTACCAACAATACATATTTATAGTAAAATGACCAACAGTACATTCTGAAAGCAAAATAACCAGTAGTACATTTTCTCTTTATTTTAATGTATATAATTGCTTTTAAAACATATTTAGTTGAAGACATAAAATTGTGTTCAGATTATTTAGATTTCGGCATAGAGGCTGATATGCTGTTAAGCAAAATGAATCAACTTTACAGTGAAATGGCTACATGTAACCATAGGTTCTATTATAACAGATTCATTTCCCTTGTGCCTTAGTGGTTGTATTGCCTTGCTGAGAGTGAGCAGATTAAAAAAAAACAAGAGGGTACAAAAATATGTCATCATTGTTCATAATTTTAGATCAAGTGAATCTTTACAATGAATGTACCGTTGGCCATGAAACAATGGCAAAGAAGCTTTCATAAAGATTTTAAAGATATAGAAATCGTCCAGACAAAAGAGTTACCTAAATTATTGTGAATACCACCAAGAATATTCTAATATTGAAGAGAATATACTGTCACCATAGCCCACATATTAAGCCATTTTGATACAAGCGTGAATATGTATAATATGAACTAACGCTCATGCAGGTACTAAATGGAACCCTGGAAATTGTTCCGACCACACTCATTAGCAAATAGGTGTTGTTAAGTTCTCGGCCAGACCCACTTTCGAAAATCTAACCAAATGCCTAAACATCAGATATCTTACTTCAATGGCTTATAAGATAAATGGATAACTTTTCTATCCCCATTCGTATACAGACAGGAATAACTGAGACCATACAAGACGACGAGAATAAAGATCTGAGTAGTGTAGCCCAGCGAAGAACTTAATTACTTGCTCGCCAAAGAATGTCACCAAATAGGCTTTCAGTGAGAATTGAAAAAGAATTGAATTTAGAAAATTTTAAAAGTTTCTTAAAATCCAAAGTAGCCCACGATTTTGAAGATGGTCGGATTTTCTTCATGACGATGACGTGAAATAATATTCAACTGATTATTCTGCGTTGCATAAAGCCAGCAACTTCATTAATATCCACATGATAAAATGATCGGTTGACGCTTGTTCATTATTAATACAATAATAATGATAACGAAAAGCCATCTGAAACACTACCAGAGCAATAATGCTGACCAGGAATCAATTCGACATTGGGCAATATCAAAATAATAATAGTGATTAGATGTCCAGCCTGTCTTAGTTAATATCAAGGTAACAACAACAACAACAACAACAATAATAATAATAATAATAATAATAATAATAATAATAATAATAATTAATGGACTGATGCAACACGTAAGGCTCCATATCTTAACTGACTGGAGACGTTAGCCTGTCTTTACATGGTGTATTAAGATGGGTTACAGAAAATATTCCTTTCAGTATTACAAATTTGCTTATCAGTTACTCGACTAACTGGTCAAATTCCCTTAGGTGCTAACACCTTGTACATCTCCACTCATGAGAGAGAGTAGTGACGGAGTACCATAGACGTATTACGAGATGGTAGATATTTTTAAGTTTGAAGGATGAGGCAGACAAGGAGTCACATCTAGATGCTTGACAAGACCCTCAATCGGAAATCGTCTGGACGGGCCTGGCTATTCGACATGAAGGTAAGCTTGCACACTAGTATAACTTTGTTGGCGTTTTTCTATCTTATTAGTCGTTAGGATTCGGATCCTGTATCCTGAACGCCAAAATAAGGTTGATGACAATATCTTTATCGATACAAATGATCTTAATCCAGATCCACCTTAGTTACTATCAAGATAATCAAATCGCATGTCCAAATATCCAGATAATACAATAATCAGGCCTTATTTCTAACTTAATCAATGACAGTATAATAAAACTAATCATGAGACGATACAAATTTGATCTTCATCGATATAATATCAAAAGTCAGATCTAGTTTTTTCATAACCTATATACTAATAATGGAATCTTCTAAATATTTTTGTATTAATGAAGGTACTCTCCAGCGCTCTATCCTTGGGCCTATTTTGTTCATAATTTTTATCAACGATCTACCTGGTGATATCAGTTCTCAAAATGTTATCAATGTGGATGACACAACCATCTACTCCTGTGTCGATAATACGTCTGATCAGTTCGATAAGATGAAATTGTTAGGTGATCTAAAAATGGCCTAGATTTAGCTGTTAACTGGGGCAAGGAATGGCTTGTTGGTTTTAACGCCTCTAAA
>CAHIKZ030002777.1:1937500-2002500 GCA_903632075.3 Acanthosepion pharaonis
AAGAGGAAAGAAATAAAACTGTTTGAGTTGCAATAAAAGAGGTAATAATTTATGATCGTTTTTCATGGGCTGAATTTGAAACTTTTTAGTTACTAATTATTATTTTATTGAAAATAGAGGCAAAAAGAAGCCATTTAGAATCTTTGAATGGTATGTATATTGTGTATATGTAAAAGCGTAAAGACAGAATGTCTGGAAAACTCAATTAGAAACTGTTAAAACAACAGTACAAATTGAAGAACGCATTTAGTAACAATGAGAATTTATTATTTTATTATATACTCTCTTTATCTTAGTTTCGCCTCAAACATATACACACTCACGCATATATATTAGACTCATACACACACACACACACGTATATATATGTGTGTGTGTGTGCGTGTGCAAGTTTCATTAAAAACAAAAAGAAACTTGTAAAGAATTTTAAATTATTTTTCTTTCTTTCAGATGAGGTATTTAATATAAAGTATGTGGCTGTATATATATATATATATATATATATATATATATATATATATATATATATATATATATATATATTCTGGGAGCTTTGGGAGCTTTCATAAGCGATTGTCAAATGACCATTATATTTGTTTTGCTAAAAATGTATTTAGAATTTAATTTTTCATAACCAATGTGTAGATTAACAATTGAAATTGAAATAAAAATTTAATCGCTTCTTTCAATGAAGGAAAACTCTTTCCCTTTTGCTTATCAGACTAATTGTCAATCATACAAACGATTTTTTTGCGGGGGGTTATTAAAAATGATTATCCCTATATCTCTTCCAACATATGCAGGCAAATAATGTTCATTAGCATCTAGCTAAGTCAGTGTGCCCATAAATTCGTGTTCAGTTATTATATCGACTGGCAAATTCATGCAATCTGCCGACATCAGATTTTGCTTGAAACTTCGATAATCTCCGGCTGAAACATTCTTTTAATCAGTCATTCTTTTAATCAGTCATTCTTTTAATCAAACATTCTTTTAGTCGAATATTCTTTAAATCGAACATTCTTTAGTAGAACATTCATTTACTCGAACATTCTTTTAGTCGAATATTCTTTCAGTTGAACTTTCTTTTAATAGCTTATTCTTTAGTCGAACAACCTTTTAATCGAACAAAGTGACACATTTCGTTACGCTTATTAGTTTAATTATTCTTCCTTTAGCCTTTTACCGTCACATTTTTACTATTAATTGATTATAGACAAAAGAAAGCTATAATAAATACCTGCTTTTTTCGAAGCCTATATTTTAATTTTATTTTTTTCATAATTAATTCTTGATTCGGTGGTCGGCGTTAATCAATATTTTCGCTCGTTTTTATCGTTAAAATTTTACTTATTCTTTCTCTGTTTTTCTTATTGAAGCCAAGAAAAAGAATAATTTTTTCATTGTTTTTCATTTTTCCTTATATTAAGTGGCATCATTTTAAAATAATTTCTACTCCTTCTTTTGCTATTTTTTTTCAATTATCGTTCTGTCCTTCATATCTTTCTTTTGACCAATACTCTTCTTTCTCCATCTTTCTTCCATACTGATACACACACACACACACACACCCATATATATATATTGCTTCTTTTTTTTTTCTTTTTTCCTTCATTTGTCACTTTTCCCACCTCTGTCATTGAATTTTCTTTCTGACCATATTTTCTTTGCCCAAAATGCTAATGACTCTGCAGAAATTAGCCTAGTGTGACATAGTGGCGAACATATTTCGCTTATCTTCGCACAATCTGACACCGCATTCCTTGTTTCCGCCTCATATTCTTTGACTCTGCTCACCGGCGCCTTGTATAACAAGATACATTTATTCCCAGATCATTTAACGAAGTCCACATCGACGCCCACCTTGCATTTCCTATATCGACGACCCTCCCTCTGGAGCATTCTTGACGTAGTAACAACTGGCTTCTGTGGGTATCTGCCAGCCGCCGGCGTCCCAATCGTTTCGACACTTGCTAATATGTCGAGTCACACGTATAGGAAGGATTTGAGAGGATACTGCTCTTTGCACTTTGCTTGATATGCATTATTTAAAGAGTGACTATATTATGTCGACCAGTGCCAATAGTGATCTCCTATTTTACCGAAATTATTGCTTCTATATACACTAAATACTTTTTTGTGTACGTAATCTTTTTTTTTGTTAGTCTTTGTTGCTGTCAACGTTGTGACATTTCTACGATTCCAATCATGTCAAATCTTCTTTTTTTCTTCTTCCTCTGCCATCTTCCCCTCATCTTCTCCCTCCACCTCTTCTTCTTCTCCCTTCTCCTCCGTCCTAGTCTTCTTCTTCTTCTTCTTCTTCTTCTTCTTCTTCTTCTTCTTCTTCTGTCTCCTGCTCCTCTTTTCCTTCTTTCTTTTCTTCTTCTTTTTGGTTAATCTTGGTCTCCTCGCCTTCCTTTCCTTCCTTTCTCTAATTATACTTCTGTCGTTTTTCTGGTCTGTTTATTTCCCATTTTCTCTCTTGTTGTTCTTTTCTTCCTCCTTCTCTTCTTCTATTTCTTTTTGCCTTATTTCTTTTAAATTTCTTCTTGCATACCTTGACGTTATCATTTCTTCCTTATCTATCGTTTAAACATTCTTCTTTCTCCTCCCCGTTTCTTTCTATTCATTTCTGATTTTGTTTCTTTCCTTAGTTAAATTTTTAATCATCATCATCATCATCCTCATCATCATCATCCTCATCATCATCATCATCATCATCATCATAATCATCCTCCTCATCATCCTCATCATCATCATCATCATGCTCATCATCATCATCCTCATCATCATCATTTTTATTTTGCCTATTTCTCTGTTTACTTCTTCACTTCTATTTCCTCCTTATTTTTCAGTTCACCCTCTCTTTTTCCACCTCTATCTCATCTACGTCTTCCTCTATTCTCGCCTCCAGCTTCTTACATCTCCTCTTCGTTCTCATGCCGTTTCACGACTTCCTCATCCTCCTCCTCCCATCCTGGGTAAGACATTAAACTACATCCGCGTCCTGGGTCAGACGATAATCTACGTCCAGCAGCAAGGCTTCTGATCATGAGGTTTTGAAGAGCGTGGAACTACCTCTTAATTGCTGGTGTTCCCAGGTCCACCCTGACCCGGGGTGGTAGCACCTGTTAGGGTCCCAGCTATGGGCAAATAGTTAACCCCGAAACTGGGGTAAAAACATTATGAAAGTGTAAAAATAGGTTTTAATACCAGAAATACTTTGTAAGATATTATTACCAGAAATAAATTTTTGAAAAAAAAAACTATTACCGGAAATAGATTTTTGACAAAACAAAAATATTACCTGAAAAAAAAGTTATCGACATTAAATGACCCATTGAGGTTGATATGCCGTAAAACAAACCAAACCAAACCCTCCTCCTCCTTTATTTAGTTGAGTAGTTTTTTTCTGGAATCTCTGGTATTCCGTCATACTTCCTTCTTTAGCTTTAAACTAATTCCAATATTTGGAAAGTATCCAGATATTTTAAGTATCCGAAGTGCCTCCTTGATCTACTCTGCCAAACACTTGCAGGGAAATTTAGTGCACATACATGAACAGATACTCTCCCATAGGTTCACTCATTCAAATATGAGATTTCACTAACATGTTTGACGTAATTATTTCTGGTTCAACCTTATTTTTAAATCATATACACAAACTGAACAAATTGACTTGAAAATCATTCTTAGTGTGTGCGTGTATCTATCTGTGTTTGATGCTTTGTTTTTGTGTGTGTGTGTGAGTGAGTTGTGAAATGGATTCTCCCGTAAAATTCGATGTCTGAGAGGGCAACAGTTCATTTTGGAGGGATTAAATTTCTTTTGTCGTTTCCGTTACGCAAACTTCCGCATAACCACTACGCATCCTTTTGTACTTACATATATAGATATTGAAAAGTATTTAAATCTCTTTAAAAATCATCACATATAATTCTCTCCTTATAAATAGCTAAAATAATAAAAATCTGCCGTCTCATCACGAATAAATGATATTGCACATTTAATAATAACAAAAATTTGGATTACCAATGGGATCGTCTCTCTGTGGAGTGATAGCATGTATTTTCTTAGAATTTCTCCAATCTGATTCTTTCCAAAATATTTCACGGAAACAATCAACTTACTTCCGATATGTTGTTGATGCACTATTTATATCTCTCTGTGATACTGATTTAACTAATCTTTTATATAAACTAAACAAAGTTGAACATAACAATAGAATATACATAGTAAATAGAAAAAAAAAACTAAGTTCTTAAGTGTCATGCTACACAGCGTTAACAGTAGAACATACAAAAAGAACATATAAAACGATCTCATACTTTTCTATTCCCATCATAGCAACAAAATAAAATCCGGTATAATCATCGGATTCTACATAAGAGCACTCAGAATTTGCAGCCCTCAATATTTACATGATGAGAAATATATTGAAAATGATTTCAAGCACCCTATTTCATATTCAGTGCGAAAAAAAGGGTTCGTAAAATATTCCGATATCGAAAAGTAGTACACTGATGAGCTGTGAAATAGCAAAACAGCCTGTCCGTGGATGATAATATATATACATGCTCCTGAAAAAATTATTTATTCATAAGTAAATTTCTAAACAGGGACTATTACTGCTGCTGATGCAAGAAACACTTTACTTGTAGAAACCTAGAAGACTGCCCATTAGAAAATAAATTAAATTAAATCTGTGGTATACCAATGTACTATATCATCCACTGAGAGTCCTAGCACTAATATGATATACATTAATAATTTTAAAGATAGATGGAGGCAGCATAAGTGCTCTTTCAATAATATAACTAAAAGAAAAGAGACTTCCCTATCTAAATATTTTTGGCATCTGAAGGAAACAAATAGAACACCTAAAGTTAAATGGAAAATTATAAACAGGGCGAGAACATGTAAAACTTGGGATGACCCATGTCCTTTGTGCCTCCATAAGAAATTGCACATTATTAAGCTTCTAAATAATAATAATCTATTAAACAATAGACATGAGTTTTTTGTCGACATCATCAAATCTATGGTTTGAATTATTAGCTAAAAACAAGCATACAATATAATAACATTTATAATCCATAGCCCAAATAAATAGTTTAAATACCCCACAAAAAAGATAACCCTTTATGAAGTCGTCAAAAAACAAACGTTACGGCAATTTTTTTTATATGCACAAATCCCTTTCATAAAAAATAAAATAAAAAAAATAAATAAATCTCCATAGACACGCAAACCAGACTAGAGTTATACTTCTTCCGTTCCAAATTTAGACACCCCCACCTTACCCTGACTTGACATCTATGAAAGTAACTCTATACTGATACTTATTATTAACACCCAACATACGCCTACCCAATTTAAACAATTCGCCCTAGCTGTTACCATGGAAATTTTGATTTCAATTATTAAAACACGTAAATTTCAGAAATACGTTATTCCAAAAAAAAATTTCGCTTGAAGATGGAACAGAGCTTAATTTAACTCAATTTAATTCAAATAATTATATTGAAGTTTTCGGCTCTTGTTTTGAAACATGAGACCTCTTATGTCGCGAGTTGGAATCATATTTTTAAATAAATAATTATATATATATATATATATATATATATATTTGTGATTCATTAATAAGTGAGGACTTCATTGAACTGTATTTGTTGACGTTGTTGTGACTACACATGCGCATGAAACAGAGACGCTAGAAATTACAGAATTTTTTTGAAAGATGTTTTAGATATAATTTGACTAGATTACAGAAAATAATTTATAAAAATTTTATTTTAATAAATATTTTAATTTATTAAATTTTTTTGGATATATATATATATATATTGTTTTATGAGATTAAATATTTTACTATTACATATTTTTACGAGGCCTGATATTTACTGAGGTTAACTTAGTATGGTACAAGGCCCACATTGTGAAGTGCTCCTTGCAAATTTGAGCCTATTAAACTAGCGATATTCAGCGTGAATGGGTCGCTAACAGTTGATCAACAACTGACAATTTTAGTATATTCTGTTTTCTCGCAATCAACTTATATATGTATGAGTGGAGTGGTGTGTGTGCCTGTGTGTCTGTGTGAGTCTGTGGGTGTGTGCGCGTGCGTGCAGGTGTGTATATATCTATAAAAACAAATAAAAGAGTCCTACTGTTTTCGTTGACGTATTTTTACGACATGAGAACCGATGGAAATATCTACACAGAAATGTGGCAAAAATGCGTTCACGGAAACCGTTACGGTCAACGGTCGTCGAGTTGCCGGTAAAAATCGTCTTATGTGAGCATTTCCTTTCGAAATGGTTATTTCAAACAATACATTGGACATTTCTTGAAACAGCACCGCACGTTCGTCTTTGACTTTGATCATTGGCCACAAGAATAATGCAGGAAAGAGAATGACGTAACCGGAAGGCTACTTCTTTAAACTTGGATGTTTCGCTCGAAAATCGTGAAATGTTTTTTTTTTTTTTTTGGTTTTTCCCTTTGATGGTCTTTTTCTTGTATACTGGTATTTATTAGCAGTGAATAATAATAATAATAATAATAATAATAATAATATTAATAATAATAATAATAATAATAATAATAATAATAATAATAATATTATTATTCCTATTCGTTGAGCAGAGATAATATTTGCACAAGTGTTCAAGTGACAAAAATCTTCTAAACTCTTCATGATTCTCCACAATTTCCTGTCCTTTGAAACTTAATAAATGTTGCCTTTATGCCATCTCTCCGAAACCCTACCCCGCCATCCATTTACTCAAGCTCGCCAGGTAGGTTGTGCGTTGCTTTCCTCTGTCTCTCTTGCCTTCAAATTTTCCTGTGAATATCAAATTTTCTTAGCCTTCTTACCTCATCATGTGCCCCAGAAATTTCGACTGTCTCTTCTTGATGGTAGATGTAAGTGTCCTTTTTTATTCTATTATCTCTAGAATTTCGTTGAAGCTCACATTTTATCTGTCTTTCCCATTGTAAGATTTGGCTCTTGCCACAATATCCCGCGTGATAAGAAGTGTATTACCACCATTCTGTAATTGCCAGAAATATTTAGAGAGAGGAGTGCTGTTTTTATATTTTATATTGCTTAAAATCATTTGATGAAGAATGAAAGGAAATTTCCAAGGATTTACAATCGAGCCAAAATAAAATTTGACATCGTTTACCCGAATGTATACTAGTTCGGCATACAATATTATCAGGCATAAATTGATCGTTTAAGGGACAAATTTTTTCGGCATTTGCATTTGTTTAAAAAATATCATTGTTTTTGTTGGAAATATATATATTTAATATAATGTTGTCATGTTGGGATATAGATTTATCGATGTTACTAACGCAGCTATAGGTGATCTTATTATTTTTGTTAAAAATCTTTTTTAGTGTTGGTGACTGATTAAAGTGCAAATGAATTAAATTTAGGAAAATTCTTCCGTTATTCGTTTGAACATTAAGATTAAAAAGCCGGGTTAAACCACATGATATTACGCCTACGGTGTTTCTGTTTATTTTTACCTTCTTTGTCGACGTTCTATATATATTTGAGTAGTCATAGTATAAAGATTAATTTGTTTCTTTTATGGCTTATTAACATTTTGAGGGTTATTTACGGTCGAAACATATTTCGGATTGTAGGAGGCTGATTACATTACCCCGGTGTTCCCAAGCGCACCCCTCGCCATCTATATATTGATCGTACTCGACACTGCTTAACTTTGTTGATCGAACGTCAAACGGTATTTTCAGTGAGATATGACCGTAAGCAGTTGTATTGTAGCATTCTCTTTGGAATTAATTTAATTCAGTATGATTCGATTGTGAAACATTTAAAAAAAAAAATAAAAGGAATTATTTGTATCAGATCACAATTTAGACAAAAATGGAACGCTTTAAAAGTTTAATTGAAGTAATGATTTTCTGATCAGTTTTATGTTTTTGATATGGAAAATATATTGACGATGAAATCGCACGACATATAAAGTTTCAATGTCTTTTATCGATGGGTAATGTATAGGAGAAGGAGAGCGGTGTGACTTTCTCTGATAAGAAAACGAGGCTAAAAGTCAAATCTGCTTGTGCGACCAAGAAACTATCGTTAACACCAGTTGTACCTAATAAGAATCTGTCAACATGAAGAAGATAAGTATGTTAGTTTCTTTTATTCCCCTTGTTTTATTCTATCGTTCTTCGTTTGATAGTTTCATATTTTGAATAATTCCAGAACTTAAATTTCACCGTAGACTTCAAATAAAACGGGTAGCTGTTTCCCAAAACGAGTTTCTGCCATTCCAAATAGCCTTGTCTGGGGATCCTCTTTTCCCGGAGGCAGAGAGTTTGAGCAGCACAGCTGGAGACGAATCTCCAACTTCAGACCAACATACAGTATTTACTACTGTATTTGTGTGAATGGGGACATACCCATTATCGTCCGTAGGTATGTTACAACAATATGTATGCTAATCTTAATGGGATCCCAATGTAAAAGCTGCTTACTGTTGAGCAGACATACTAGATAAATGATAAGTATGAAATGATTTTTGTAGGAGACGACGTAGATCCCAAGTATTAAGGAAGATGAAATGGGATTAGTTTAACTGATTGATAATTAACATAAATGGAGCTATAACTCGGGTAACTTTGAACCAATATACATAGAATATCTACAGCTACTAACTTTGATTATCATAAAAATTGTTATATGAAAGAATGTATAATTCTGAGGAATAGCATTCAACTCTTGATTATTTTTTCATGTGACATGTCCTTTCATACTCGGTCTATGATATCCTTAGCATCCTTCTGTAGAACCACATCTCCGTCGCCTCGAGTCTAGTCTTCATCTTTGAGGAAATCGTTCAACATTCGCTGCCGTAAAGAAGGACAGATGTCACGTAACAACTTGGTATTCTTTTCCTTGTTACTAAAGAAATCCTCCCAGTCTCGCAATACGCTGCTAAGTTTTTGGAATGTGTCCTTGGCCATCCCAATACGTCTACAGTTTTCAGCGTCGCACTTACCGTCCTCTGTCAAAACGCTTCCCAGATATTTAAACTTCCGCCTCTGCTTGATTCTAGTGTCCCCAACCTGCAAATATGACATTTCGGGCACTTCCTCTTACTGATGATCAAGCATTCTGTCTTCTTGTAGTTTATGCTTAGTCCTTTCTTCTCGCTCTCCCTCGCTACCTTCTGTAGGGGATTTTGTAATTTCTTTTCCGTGTCTGCTATTATCCAGTTAGAATTATCAAAACGCAATCAAACACTAAAAGCAAATTTATACGTCCAGCAACGGTAACGTGTTGATAATAATTTGGTGAAAATGCTCGTCAATAGGAAAAATTTCCATCAGTGCTATACAAGTCTACATACAGCAAGAACAGCCGAGAAAAGAATTTTATGAACTCGGGTGGTCTGTTCTAAACCACCTACGATATTCACTTGTCCCTGCACTAACCAGTTATTACTTTTTTCCGATCTGAAGCGATAAGTAAAAAAAAAAGTAATAATTGGTTAATGTGTTTTGTTGTTACAAATTTCTCTAATAAGAACCAGATTTGTGTTCATCAAAAACCTATTCACGTCAAAACCTGTGGAAATCTATTCGAAAGGTATAGAAGTACTACCTGACAAGCGACAACAGTTCATTGCATATATATATATATATATATATAAAAGAAAATCATAACGGAAATTATTTCTGACTCAGCCTAATGTATACATAAAAAGAGAGAGGAATTTGTGACGAAAGAGAGACATGAAAAGACAGGCTTTATCGTTTCGATATCACGAGACAATGAAAGTTTGAAAATATGGAAAGCGTTAACATTGTGATATATAAATCTTTTTATTCAATAAGAGGGCACAAGAAAAATAAACGATACAATACAATAAAACATTCCTTTTTAGCAATTGAAACTAATGATCATTTGCATAATTCCTATCTAAATGCACAGATTTAGTGCGGAATCGAGAATCGTCTTTGGAAAAAAAAAACACGCCTGTTGCTTAAATGTGAAAAAATACCCGAGGAAAGAAAAAAAAAGAAAGTGTAATTGAAAACTTTGACATTAAGTTTTGTTTTGTTTTGCTTTGCATGATGTCATTACTAACTACTGCTTTGTTATAAACAAATAACCTAACTAAATAATCCGAAGTAATCACCATTTAATGATCAGCATTCCACAGGTAAGCTGGAAATATTCAAGAAACGGATGACAGACTAAACAAATCGATAGTCTAATTTTCCTGTTTGCTAACGCGTAATGACATTTCCGATTCGTTGATAAATGAACTCCAGATAAAACACTGTTATTTTTTTTTTAATTTAAAATCAATAAAAGAGTTTAACAATTGTTTGAAAAATCAATAATCTTTGCAAAATAAATTGGATTTGCCATTTCTGGCTGTTTTAAATTTGCACGAAGTTAAAATGATTTCAGAGCAAATCGTCACCAGTTTTATAGTCAGATAGTGCCGCTTAGGTAAGGTTTACATTAACTCTTGCAGGAGAATGATTTTAGTGTCTAATTCCAAAGGAGACGTTCCACCAGACTCTCCATTGTACGAAGTGGGTTGAAATCAAAGAATTTATTGACGTCTCAGACGTAACAAAAGTCTGTAGCAATTGGATACGATGTAGACTTCCGTTTCAGAAAATGCTAAATGCTCAATTTTGTCCTCGTGGACATATACTCGCGGACATTATTAAGCTACTAATGTTTTTTTTTCAAGATTTTATTTAGCTCTTATAGGACAGATTAATGTCATCTGGCTGTATTATATAACATTAGGAAAGATAAAGTCATATGTCTATCACTAACATTAATGGTATCTGTCTAACGTTCCACTTTTATTAACGCTTCGACAGAGATTAAGAGAAAATAGACAAAATACGGCAGAAAACAATGGTGTTTACAATTATGTTTGGGTCAGTTCTCATTGGTCAGATAAATTGTTTACAATGCAAAACTTTTATGTGGAAGGAGACATCACGTGATCTAAAAGCTTGCATCTACGAACATAATAGTCATTTACGTTTGGGCAATCGGTCTAACTCTTTCATTTTGCATCGAAACGATGCTGGATATAACTTTTATTTCACTAATGTCATCCTAATTAGAAAAGGAACGTCATTCTTTAAGGAGAAAATACATTGAAAACTTAATAACATTATTAGAAAATATAAAATATTACATTACATCGTCATCTTTCTTTGAATCCATTCTTGAAGAATCTAAACATATCTATCTAATACAAAGAATACAGTCTTAAAGATGTGAGCCATAAATTAGACGCCTGCGACACCTCGCTGCGGGAGTGATCGCACAAAAGTGAAGATAAAAAATCTACCTAGACAGACACATACACAGTATTACAAATACACATTACTATCCACTTCCCACTTAGACATACAAGAATCTTCACAAGTCTACATACACATAGAATTATCTACAGTTTAATACACGCGACACGTGTCTGACCAATGAGAGCTGACCACAACATAATTGCAAATACCAGAATTTTCTTGAATTTTCTCTATCTTCTCTCTATCTCCGACGAAACTTTAATAAAAGTCTAACATGTTAGATTGATATATGTTTCCTATTTGTTCTTTTATTTTATCATCCTGTCGGATACCGATCCATATTTGATCTACATTTGATCTTTAACTCATTTTGTCTGAAAATCGAAACCACTTCAAGGCGACAACATTATCTTTTCACATTCAAAAAACTTATTCTATTCGGGTCCTCTCTACAAAACAGAAGGAATTTTCTACTCAACTACATTATCGAAAATGTTATTCCAAAAAGTACTTTCAAAGTATTGAATAGCACAAGTGATATCCCTCGACAAACACATCCACCACTACCTCCTCACATGCACCGAGCAACTCAAACACCAAAAAAAGCTCACCAATGACCAGGTCACATCAATTGGAAAAATTTTACGCGGTGAAAATATACTTTCCAAATCCGAAGCTGAAATCTTGCGTCGAATAATATCATATATAAACACTAGCGTCACTGCGTTTGAGCCAACAGCAGATGGAAAGAGGTCGGTAATCTGAATCTTATCTACAACATCGCCAAATTCAAATTTTCTGTCACTGAAATCGAAGCTTTAAGTTTAGGCCTGAAATTCGCCACCGGACTGAAGAAAAATGACACTGCTACAATCTTAACGTAAACTCATACACCGAATTCGAAAAAGGTTTCGTTCAAGGTATATTAGCAACCACGTTCACAGACACCGATGAAACTATGCTACCCAGGATATATATACGGGTACGAAAAAAGGCAGCATCATTATCCATATGACAAAGGAATCGTTGTAATGGACACCAACATCTACTTTGAAAAATTAGAATCTATCCTAAATAACGATAACACCTACGTAAAAATCAATGAACAAACAGTAAATACAGACGCGCAAAGGTTCAACAAAACAGTTAAGAAACTATTAAAAAATGAAAACAAACATGGACCAGAGTAATATAGGGCTTTCCCTAAACACACAATCCGACATTCTAATCAGACCCATCGTGCCTGATATCAACGGTGCAATCCAAAAATTTCGCTAGATCCATTGCAAAACTCTTTTCCTAGGAATCACATATCAAACACTCTGGTGAATTAATTCAGAGAATAAGAAACAAATATAGAAAAATTGTCTTGGCGAGCCTAGACATCAAATAATTATACAGCAACATAACCATCACGAAATGCCTCAACATATTGAGAAATCACCTGAAAGAAAAGCTATCTCTACCCGTCCACAAAATTATAAAAACATGCAAAATAATTCCTGTCTTAGTTTGCATATTTTTATAATTAACTAACCATTGCTACTTCTCTTTCAACAATATTGTCTAAAAGCAAAAATTCGGCTTACCTATGGCGTCAACTATCAGCGGCGTTCTCGCTTGTCTTTTTCTAGAATTCTTTGAATCCGGTCCATTTAGACACATTATAACAAACAGCTCTAGTTACCTAAGATATAGAAATGACACCCCCTTATTATATCCTCAAGATACAAATCAAAATTAAACCCAATAAGGTTGAACCTAACACTGAATTCACACACGAATTTGAAATAAAAAATTCTCTACCATTCCACATGTTACTAATACGAAATAATGAGAAATTAGATTTTAAGATATATTACAAACAAATATGATCTAATCAACTTCTATTCCCGCCACAACTAATAAATACAATCTGGACTAGTCATACAATTTTACTTTAGAGTCCTTAGTACAGGGTAGGCTAAATTTTTTTTAATGGGCCAAATTAGAAATTTAGGTATATTCACCGGGCCACAAAAATACTTTGTATACATGGTACGATAAAAAAATTGCCGTCTAAATTACGCAAAAACTAAATAACACTGACATCTCATTTTAATATATATATATATATATATATATATATATATATATATTAATATAATTATCAAAATTACACAAAAATATCTTGAAATACTAAAGAGTAAACTTATTCAATAAAATCGCCATTGGCTTCAACCAAGGGTATTTTGCAGTCTCCTGCATCTCTTCTGGGCGGTCTCGTTGGTGAATACTGCCATAATCCTTGCCTTCAGTTCATCTTTGGTGCTACAAGGGGAATTATGTGGGCAGATGTAAGGAATGATGTGAAATTGTCTGATGGTTATGAATGGGTTCTCCTATTTGTGAAGCATGGCACAGAGTCTTGTTGCCAGATATAGGGACTTCCACTCTCTTGACTCAGGGCTACACTATCTCTTCAAGGTACTTGATGTAGGTGTTGAGTCTGAGACATTCACCAACAAATTTGGGAGTTTTTTTCTTAGCAGAACGATCAGAGTGAGTTTTTCGAGCTGTCGTACCTTAGTAATCACCATTAGACTCATCCAACTCTTTCCGAATCATTTGCACTGACTTCAAATTGACACCCAAATACTCTGAAATGTTATGACACGAATGCTAAGTTGTGCAGCATGCCGTTTCCAAATTTCTGGCGGAGTGAATTGCGTCATGGTGCTTTTTTTCTCACAGAAGATGCCCAACTAACCGTACTATAGTGTCCAATGAAAAAAAATAAAAACAAAGAACGCGGATGCGCGAAATCAAAAATATAAAAATGGTTAAAATTTACCCATCGCACCTTGTATGTGTTCATATATATATATATTATATTCATGATATAGCCCACTTTTTTTTCTTTTTTTTCTTCAGATATTTATATTTAAATAAGTTAAAGTGCGTGGTCAATCTTATTTCCAATGTGGCAAATTGTTGGAGCGCGAATCTGGAGCTTCAGTCGTAAAATTGCTTAATTATTTAATACTTCGAAATGCTCAGTCTCTATAATCATGTTGGCATTCCAAAACCAAAGCCTAATTTTGGACAGAAGGCGAAACTCATAGAAAGAGACCGAAAATTGTGAAATGCATCATGTTTAAGAATCATTGAAGTATAGGAGTAAAAGTGACAGTAGATTTAAACGACTGCTTTGCCAACCGAGTGTCAACTAAAACCGTTCATCTTGAGCTCCAAAAATCTGCATGTATATTGGGAGGTCTGTAATTACCAAGATTCTCCTGTTCCCATTCAACATTGATAATAGGAAATAAATGGTATCTCGACTGTCAGTGACTAACTGGTCCGACTAAAAGCAGTAATCGATGGAAAGCTCCCAGAATTGGTCAATAAGAAGGGTTTCGTCTACAATCAGGACAACGCAAGACTTCAACTTCCTTTATAAATCGGGAAGATTTTGGTACAGATTGGCTGAGATATCCTACTACACCTGATGCACTCTCCTAACATTGGGCCTCCACATAACTACTTATTTTGATCTCTACAAAATTCTTTTAATGGAAAGAATTCAAATTCTCTGGAAGTCTGTAGAAACCGTTGAGCCCAGTTCATTATTCAAAAAGATGTCTAGTTCAGAGAGTATGGTATCATGAAGTTGCGTCAAAAATTGCGAAAGTTAGTGGGTGATTAATTCTTTCTACAAATATCTAAATATTATCTTTGAAACTTAAAATAACTTTTGTTCTAATCGATAAATTCATGAAAAAAAATCATTAACCAGTTATGTTATTAAAACCGAATAAAAATGAATAAATGCATTTTTAGCTTGAATGGGAAATGTGAAAATCGCACATTAAAAGAATAAGAGTGATTGGTGAACGGGGAAAGTCAAAGAAAATAAAGAGGGAGTGTAGGAGGAAGGTAGAAGAGAAAATGAGGGTGAGGAAAAGGAAGTAATATTGAGGAGAATAAGAGAGAGACGAAAATTAAAAAGAAATGTAAGAAAAAGAATTACATGTTTTTTTTTAAAAAAAACAAGACAAAAATAGTTTAGAAATCATAGCAGTAGAAGAAAAATCATACTACACAAGGATATCTGTTTAACGCAAATACACACACACTCTCTCTCTCTCTCTCACACACACACATATATATATATATATATATATATATATATATATGAAAAAAAAGAAAATGCCAGCTAAAGAAGAAAAACAATGAATTAATGTAAATTTTTCATGGGATTAATTTCTGAAATCTCATCTCCATTTACCGACCACATGCGAACAATAACGATAAAATTCAACATGTAGCTTATGTTATTTGATCGAAAAATAAACGTGAATATGACAATAAATGTTATCAAAACTAAAAGGCTTTTTATCACCCACAACGAAGACTATTTAAAACAAGTTTGTTGCTCTCAGAATATTGCTTCCTCGAGTTGGTTTAGCATCAGCACCCTCTAGGTGGTATGCAAGGCGACAGCGATACAATTTTATTTTATTTTTAATATCCAGCGGTGAATCTCTCGTCTTTTAACGACACCACCGAAAGTCAAAGTGTAAACTTAACTAAATAAATAAATAGTAAACACAAAATATAAAACAAACAAACATTAAGATTCAAAACATTGGGATATGCCAAGCTGAGATTGTTTAAGTAGATATTTATACAGTTAGGGTAATGTAACTTTTACCAATGCGCAACATATTGCTAGAAGTGTTTCTTTTCTCGTTTTTTTAATGAACTCCTTCGATATTTCAATTCCATTATGTTTTTTGAAGAAATAATGTACTCGAGAGATCTGCGGTTACCTGGAATCAGTTTTCATTTCGCTTTTCGTAAATCCTAATAATGTATTATTAAAAGCTTTCTGACAAGTTTTAATGAAAAATAAACAAATGAATAAATAAATAAACATTGCTAAAGGTATTTAGTTTCTCCGGAAATAATATCGCATTTATGTGACTAGAATAAAAGCAACGTTAAATTTTCGAAAAAATATTTATTTATATTTTTAAGAATATTGTTATTAGCAATGATAAAATTGACTATGGAAATACTATAAAAGTAAACACAAAATAACTACAAATTCTTTTCCAACGACCTTATAATTTAGAAATTTTGGCGGTTTTTGAATGTGTTTGTAGTCCTAGCTATTTTAATGGTGGAATGAAACAAATTCAAATAACGTTGAACTTACACTGAATTACATTTTCAGGAAAGAACAAGATATTTATAAAATTTGTTATTTGCATAAAGGAAATCACATCAGAATAGTCATTTGAGCTAATAGACAAAGAAGAAAACAAAAAGTCATTTTGTGCTAAGAGACAAAAAAGAAACAAAATGTTACTTTGAGATAAGAAATAAAAAAGGAAAAAGCCATTTTGTGCTAAGAGACAAGAAAGGAAACAAAAAAAGTCACTTTGAGCTAAGAGACAAAAAAGGAAACAAAAGTCTCTTTGAACAAAGAGACAAAAAAAGAAATAAAAAGTCACCCTGAAGTAAGAGACAAAAAGGAAACAAAAAGTCACTTTGAATTAAGAAACAAAAAGGGAAACAGAAGTTTTTTTTGAGCAAAGAGACAAAAAAGATACTTTCCTGTGAACAGCAGAACAGACGGAGAAATACCGCACGAGCTAAAAAGGGAGCGATACTGATCTGAAGTTTTATAATCATGGCAGTATAGTTTATCAGAAATTGGAAAAATGGAATTACGTTTTGAGACCGCACTGGTATAGTGACCAAAACAGCAAACAAATGTGTAGATTGTTCTGAATAAAAAGCCCAATGGAACAATATTTCATCGTAAAACATAACAGTAAATGTATTTAGATCGTAAATTTCTTCTGCATATATATTTTTTCCTTGAGAAAATATGTACTTAATATATCAGGTCATCCCATAAGTTCTGTCCGAATTTTAACTTTTTGTTAAAATGAACGAAATTTAAAGAGTATTTTATAAGGTCTAATGGAGCTGAACATTATATGTTTAGATGCATTTAAACTGATCAAATTTTATTTCAGAGAACAATAAAATTAAATTTTGTTTGATTAAAACCCTGCTAACATGGAAGTACCCAAGAATCATTTGAGGCACATAATGCTTTATGAGTTCAAGAAAGGAAACTCAGCAGCTGAAGCGGCTAGAAACATTCACACTGGAATATCATAGTCAAGCGCGTATTAAAGTGTGAAATCTATTCTTTTTATAGACATTTTAGAACATTATTACTATATTCGTTACTGATTCTATTCAATGTCAGCTTCAATTTTTTAAGTTTCTTTGAGGACCTATAGTTTTAATTTTTTATTTTCTTGGTGTAGGTTAGTTTTATTATCAATTAGTATTTTTCCATACTGTGAATGTGAGCAAGAATGTTGGTATAAATGATTGCAATAGACGAATAGTCAGACATGTGTAGAGTAAGACGTCTTGATAATGTACTTGTCTTATATACAACATATATATATTTGTTTTTCTGTCGGAGATACATTCTCCTAAGGGATATTTGAATTGGTATATAATGTTGGTTTTAGTAATACATCAGTTGGTCGGGAGGAGTTATTGCGAATAATTAAATTGATTGTATTGTATTTTGTATAACGTGATTAATTTTATTTTTATTGGAATCGCTGGCATTGTTACGAATGAATTTTGTTTATGATTTTCGCAACCGGTTTGTAGTTAGCATGCATCTAGTTACAATATAAGAGTTTGATATATTTAGGATCCTTTGAGGAAATACTATGTTCTATTTGAATCATATTTTTAATGGATTTTTTGATCTGGCTTTATTTCTTATTACTCTAAATATTATTTTTAGTCGGATAGCAACTCAAATACGTGCATTCACTGAAGATAATGTTTATATCAATAAGAAATATAAAATGGCGTGTGAATATGAATGTGAGAATATGTGATACCAGTGAAATACTGCGTGTCTTTTTTGGGGACGCGTCAAGAGGCTGTTGTTGCATCGGAAAGGGTGTGTTAGCGAAGTATTTGTCAATCGTCCTCGACTGATGGCAAACTCTTAAATCAACTCCTTTTCAAGATGACAAGATGTTGACCGCTGGGACCCAGAGGGACAGATTTTCGATCTAGAAGTACAACACGCTGAGAGGCGGAAGGTTCAAAGTGGACATGACTGGACATACTTGAATGGCATCAAAGGTTTTTTTGTTCGTCTTTTTATTTTTATTTCGTTTATTTTTGTCAGGCTTTCGACACAAACGTACATAAATTGCTGCTCGATAGAGCCTGCATAAAATGTCGGACCGGATAACGAAATCGGATTGGGTGGAACGTATGGCAAACAGACCTGATTCCGTTTTGTCCATAAAACTGACATTGATGTGCGGTAAGTGTTTGCATAAGATACAAAGAGACTGACACTGGTGTTATCATCACTCATCGATAGTTATGCTGTTATAAAAGAGAAGAAGCATTGCTTTTCTGCCATTGGCGTTGTTCAACACTAAGAAGGGCATAAGTAACACCTCAGGTCAGCATTCCTTTTTTTATCGTCCAATCTGTGTACGCAGCTATGGCTGGGGCATGCGCATATTAACTCTAACCGTTATAGCTCTATGCTGTTACTGCCTGAGCGAAGAAGCTAGTTATGGTGGAGTGGTTTACTCAAGTACTTTCTCATCCACTATCGCATACGTTGAATATTGATGCATGCAGAAAACAAAGTATATTGTCAACACAGTTAACGATGACACAGAAGCCAGAGAGTTGAATTCATCTCTTTCTGAAAGGCATGAGAAAATAATCTAGCCGTCTCAGAAGTAAAATGCACACTATTCAAAGTCCATTGAAGGAAGAGGGTGTGCGATATGAACGTAAAAGGATGCGGTAGAAAGTGACGATTACGAGGATAGGGCGGATATATAACAATTAATCTCCTGCTTGAAGAGATTCTAATGTTTTACGAAGCATCCATGCGATAGTCTGTTCCACAAGGTAGCGGATTCTTGGGAAGCTTTCGGAGTAGAACGCCTTTCTTAGCAAAATGAATACGAAGAGAATGAAGAGGATTCTACATTGTGGATGTAACAGGATGGATCTTTTCTGTAAATATCTGAGCTAGTGGCACTAAAGAATCGATCACGCCTGAACATTGCTCACGGAAGTAGCGAGAGAATAACAATAGGCCTGCGACTTTGCCTCTGCGGGCAATGTTTGGTCAGGTGAAAAATAAGTCATCCCGGACAAGGCTGCGTAAACGGTTTTGTATTTTGTCGAGGGTGTCGAAATTGGACAGCTCCCGCACAGATGTGACAGAAATGCGCTATTTTTTTTTGGGGGGGGGTGGAAGCCTGACAGAAGGATTCTGCTACTTTGTAGAACGGCACAAGCAGCCAACCGTTTTCCAACATCTTTAGGGATGGAGCGTATAAATAAATTAAACTTAAGATCTGAGGTGAACCCAATTAAACGTTCAAAGCAAGGAATCTCATTGAGTGTGCACACCGTTCATCCTGCCTGGAGTATATTCAGGGTCTGCTCAGTGATAATGAAAGTTTACTAGCGTAATATTGAATCTTATAAGAAAAGCCCTTACACACACATACATATTCTTTCATCATTTCACTCTGAGCAAGGCAATAAAACCACTAAGACGCAAGGCGACTACTGGGTGTGAAAGAATATTAGAAAAAGAAAAAAAATCATTATTAAGAAGAGAGAATAATAAAAGGACTAATTATGAAGACAACAATTGGCATTTCATTTAAATTTTTTTTTAAAATCAAAGCTAACTTGATATATATTTGGGAACCAATTTTTCTTTTAAAAATCTTTCATTAAATACGGTAGACAAGGAAAATTTAATTAACGTTTTAATTAGTTTTTCCCAACATTCTGACGTTTTCTCGTTTTGAGTAAGTGAATAATTTTCATTGTTCCAAGCCACTTCTATAGCCATTTTCAAGGGTGGGTTTTTTTTTTTTGGTGTTATTTGTGTTTCCTCATGCTTTGAGACTGTTTAAGTTGCATGTTATGTTTGTGTTATTTTGAATAGTAGCGTTTTATCTGAGCGTTCACGTATTGAGTTCGGCTGGAATTCGGGAGAGCATATTTCTATTTAAAAAAAAAACCCAAAAAACTCTTAACTCTCCATTTCCAGTATTAAATAAGGTGAGGTTGATAGTAGGAGAAAGATGTTTAATATACATGGTGTCTCTAGTGGCGAGATGTTTCCAAATTTATAGAATGTTTTCCGGTAATGTGAGATATAGAAGTTAGTTCTTTTGTAAATTGTGGGTTGATAGATGTGTTTTTATAGAACTTTAATCTGATAAGTGACACGTGAGACGTCTACTCAGTGGTGGTAGTATGTCCGATATAGTTAACTGATTTGTGACAAGAAATACAGTCTTGTACTGGGCAATGAAATTGATACCCTATATTGGTCGTTGCTAGTTTAGATTTGAAGAGGTTATTTTGATTAGTAACAACAACGTTTACAGTTTTCCATTTTCTGTAATATATTATAAGTTTTACATGTTTTTTTTTTGAATGACGGCAGAAATATGGTGTTTAATGATTTTTCATATAACCTATATATAGGTAGAGATAATTTATGTCTGGAGGAGAAAATTAGAATTTTTAATTTTAACTATCAAAGTATTTTACTAAATTAAAGGAATGAATTGGTTTCCAAGTGTCGTCATAGAAATAAATTCCAACTGATATATTTTCAACCTTGCACTTTCCACCTTCACTTATCTTCTATATGTGTAATTGTTTTTCCTGATTATTACTCCTTTTATTTAACTCTCTTCCTATTGATTCCTTTATATTTGATACTTTGATTTATGTTAAGTATATGTAATTTTCTTACTTACCTTTATTTTCCTTTGTTTAATTGCTAGCTGTTTCTTGACAGATTTCCCTTATATATGTAGTTTTTTTTTGTAATTGAGACCTCTCCTTCTTTTCTGTTTATTCTATTTTTAAGTAATATGATTTACTTATGCATAATCGATATAGTACTTGTTTGATTTATTTAATAATATAGATTTTATATTATTATTCCCCGTCCACTTGAAAGGTTTCAGTAAAATGTTATTTTTCTATATTTCCCTTTTTTGATTTAATTAAAAAGTTTTTTTTTAATTAGTTATTTTTCTACATTTCATATATTTTTAAAGAGCTATTTTTCTATATTTCATATCCTATAGAATATTTTTTAATATTAATATTCGTTTTAGATTTTTCACTATGTTTTCTTATTTTTACTTTTAAAAATCTTATATGCTATGTGCATTCAAGTATATTTTATATTTAAATTTACTTTTAATTACCTGTTTCATGGCTAGCTGTTTTTGTCTATTTTAGTTTATGTCCTAAGTTATTTGATATTGATTTTTCCCTCTGTAAAAGGCTCCTTTATATTTTTCATCTAATTTTAATATATAATTTAATCTTTTTCAATCTGTACAATCGATTATAATTTAATCTATAATTAAACTTTTTTATATATCTTTTATATTTTAATCTATAATTAATGTATATAATCGTTAAATTTAATCTAAATTTTAATCTATAATTTTTTGTCCCTTATATTGAAAATTTGTTTTGGGCTCTTACTTATCTATTTATTTTAATTCTCCTATCATTAAATTATTAATATTAATATTCTGCTTTATCTTGTCTATATACTAATAATGTTTTAATTAGATTTTATTATTATAATATTAAATACTTTTTTATAATATTAAAATTAAATAATAGTACTAATATTAAATACTAAAATTTCTTTAAATTAGAACCTTAAAAACTCCTTCTTAACATTAAAGATTGTAATTTTTATACAATTTTTTTCCTATTTGAACAAGAGTTAACAGTTTAAATATAGTTCAATGTTAATTTTCAACCGTTTTTAACGTCTGTCTAGACATATATGTATATCTAGTGATCCTGTTTCTTCCCCATTTCTTATATTCCCCCCTCACTACTTTGGTTTTTCCTTCCACCATTTTTTTTTCTCAATCTCCCTTTTTAAATGACTTTTCATTTATTTGCAGTTTTTTCCTCTTTACTACCTATCTCTTTGAATTTTTAATTTAAAAAAAATGTTAAGATTCATTTTTTATCAAACGTCTTGGTATTGACAAGCTCCGGGGTTTTTCTCGAGGAGAGAAATTTCTCTAGGGACGAAATCGCCATCTAAATGGAGTAAAATTGGAATTCATTTATATGTCTGTAATAAATATATTGAGCTTTCTTTTGTGGATCAGTTCTAATATTTTTTTATTATTAGAATTCAACTGGATTACTTACCAACGGATTTTTACATATATATATGTGTGGAAAGAAAGAAAGAAAGAAAGACAGGGAAGGAGGGAGAGTACTTTTATGTTTGAACGAGAACTCTAGAAAGAGATGCGTTGATGTACATACACGGGAAAATGCATGCATATACAACCAATGTCACTCGATGGCCGAGTGCACAGTGTTGAGGCGAAGTCGTGTGTTCGTACCTCCTTAGACAGTTTTTGTTTTCCTGTATTTGATGATAATTCTTCTTAGGCATTCTAGCGCGTATTTTGAGGAACTTTAGAGTTAAGGAAAGCATATTTCGTCACCACTGGTCACCGATAATCTCTACGTTGTCACCTTTTCTTTCATAGATAATTTAATATAATAGCATAAAGCCTCACCTATCCACAGATGTAAACAAACAAGTGGGTAAACAATAGTGCAAATAAACCTCCAGAAACAGACACATAGATAGATAGATAGATAGATAGATAGATAGATAGATTTTAAGGTTTTGGGTCTTCACATACCAGCACTGATATATATATATATATATATATATATATATATATATATATATATTACCAGGAAGTAAAAAACAAGAACAAATCTATTTCCATACCTGAGGATGTCTGTAGGAACAGACGAAAGCTTGTAAAAACTATAAAAAAAGACCTTATGAAACTGGAATTTATAAACAGGGATCATATCATTCATATACAGGTTCGGGGTTAGTGTATCTTATTGAAATTGTTTGCGAAGATGTATTCTCGCCATTTAAATCATTAACCTCTATATTTGTTTTTTGTATGAATGATTCATGTAATTATATATATATATATATATATATATATATATATATATATATATATATATATATATATACGACATCAGTTTGGATCTAGCTTTCTGGAGACAATTGTTACTACAAACGCACATAGATTGTGTTATAGTGGAACACACCTATTCTATTGTTAATAGACTCTCCCACCTATAATAAGTAGGAGTAGTAAGAGTAACGGGGGAGTTCGCTCAGTGGGTCAGGCAGTCAGTCGATGCCGGACGACCGTTAGTCGGATACTAAAGTATCAGCGACCACAACTAGATTTCTCTGCGTCATTACCTATTATATCAAGTTCCTAACGTTTGTATGTCGAACCTATTTTAGGATCGACTTAGTACAAATACAAGCCTCTACTGTGAAATCACTCCATAACAGACAGACAGACAGACAGACAGACAGATAGATAGATAGATAGATAGATAGATAGATAGATAGATATTTTTAAAGGTTTTGTGTCCTCAGACATCTGCAGTGATATATGTATATTCATGACGTTACTTGTATCCAATTATATGGAGAAACTTCTTACTATGTTGATGTAACTTTGAAAGCAACTAGGCTCTCAACTTCTTGACGCCTATATATGAAAATAATTGATTCAATTTTTATAAAAAAGAAAAGATTTAATCGACATAAAAATATAAAGTAAAGACAATAAACGTGAAGGAAGCGTTTACAAAAGAGGTCACAAATATATTTCCATAAAATCTATTGATGGAAAATCCAGAAATTTAAAGAATTGATTATAGAAACATTGGAAAGATCTTTTAGAAAAGAATACACTGAATGCCTTAGTCATACATCATAATAGGCCTGACAAGAATTTCGGCTTAAAGGAAGCGGTACTAATTAAAAGAGAACGAAATTTATTAAGGAAATATATTGAAAGTGCACTAATTTTGGAATACCTGACAGAAAATGTATGCTCATGACCATACAACATATTTTCTTTCAGCATAAAATTAAATTGTAGAATGATTGAAAAGAATAATGAATGAAAGGAATAAATATCTGCTTTCACATCGAACGCTAAAATTGAAATATAAAGGTTGAGAGCCTCTACTCTTGTAACTGGCGTTTCTTGCACTTCTGCCCTTCCGTATTTCACACCTATATAAAATTGAAAATATAAAATCAATAAAAACGTTATCTACTTGAAGAAGTTCCTTCTGGGAATGAAACGTATGACAAATATGTTTCTCCATCTTGTAATTCATTTGTTAAATGAGTATTATTATATATATATATATATATATATATATATATATATATATATATATATATATATACTGGCAGCATATTTTCATTCAAACATGTTTTATTGAATAATATAGATATATTATGCCTATTTACTTTTAAAATAACCCTTTCTATTTACAATACTTTTGTCTTTTAATTCCCCACGGTGGATTATCTCAGAGAAGATCGAAAGTATTTGGGTAAGAAAAAACTACGTCGACCCCACCACCTTAATGAATTTCATCTTAACATCAAGATAATGATTAGAGAAATATTAGATTATTATAAAAATAGAGATATTATGTTTATATTGTTCAATGAAACATGTTTAATACATACACACACACACACACACACACACACATATATATATATATATGAAGGACATAAAATATTGATAGTTAATTCTAATATTTTATGCAACAGTAATTAAATAAAGAAGTTTAAAAAAGAGCGCGAACTCTATAACGGTCAGAACATATCTGCACCTGAAGATTACAAGAACGTCATGAAACTGAGTCGTGCTATCGACGTTGGATATTATGTATATTCACACACACACGCACACACACACACACACATATATATATATATATATATATATATATATATATATAGAGAGAGAGAGAGAGAGAGAATGGAAGTAACTTTTTTACATTCTTACACTTATCCATACATGTATCAGGGGGTATGTATAGTGCCCGTTCCTAGAAAGATTTTTCTAAAAAGATTTTTGATGTTTGTTGATTTGGTTAGAATTTGGGATGTTGATCGAGGTGATAACTTTTCAGCACTTCTCTTATACGCGTATAGTGATATAATATTTTTCTTACATGCTAAAACGCTCTGAACTCCGCATCTGTCTGTCTGCCTATCTATCTATCTATCTATCTATCTGTCTGTCTATCAAATCCTGTCTACTTATTTTTCCAGCGTGTATCTATGGTTATTGGTTTTGTGTATCATTTCAAAAGATTGCTTTTGTTTGGTAACAAAATCTATTTCTTTGCAAGTTGTTTCCTCTCCTTGACTCCAAACGGTTTTATCGAAAAAAGTGTCCGAATATCTCTCGATCCCCGTGGAATAACATCTTATTTGCCGACATTGTGTCCGTCGCTGCCAAACCTCGGCAGGAGGTACTGATTACAACAGAAAATTCTCGACTGTTATTCTTTACTTTTATTTTTTTTTCTCATTTTCTTTTGCCAATTCTGCCTCTTATTCGCTGACCCTCATTTCCATGGTTCTTATATCAAATATCTAACTCTGACCCCCCACACACACACCGTTGTTGTGAATATCTTCATCTCGCACAAACAAAGATAAGCTATTTTAAAACTTGCTATGTTTTTTTATTTCTTTTACGGACAAAGATCAGATTTTTGCATAATGAGATTTTCATTCTGTTTACTTTGCCATTTCTATTATTCTGTTTATCCGAACGTGCAACTAGCCGACTTTTGTAGCGTGTGGATCGGTGAAGTGAGTTCAGAATTCAAGACGTGATCTCTGAATTTACTACTAACGTTCTCTGAAATTATATGACGGCTTCTATTAATGTCGGTATTTATAAATTCATTGCACTCGGACTCAAAACATCCTTTGACGATCCTGGAAATATACATCGAAAATTTAACAATTATCCATATTTCTCAAGAACTGATGGATAAATTCCAGCCAGACTTTCCAGCCACCGAATCCATCGGAGTGATGAATTATTTTCCACCCGTCAACCTCTTTCTCACAGGCGGGATGTGGCAAGCCTCTCGCTGCTCTATTGTTACTTTCACAGAAATTCTGCTGAGTCTAACAAGGGACCGCCATGTCACTTTGTGGCAAACCCATCACATTTCTTCCGTATTCCATCGGTGGAACAGCTTCTAACAGGTCTAAAAGCTTCTTCCCGTCGACCACTGCTTTATAGAATCGACTTCTAAGAGGATGTTTCCCCGACCACTACAGTCTTAACCTGTTCAAGTTTAAGGTTAACCATTACCTTCCTCTCCCATCCATAAAAACTGTCTCTACATTGTATGGCCCACGGGCCTTGTACAGGCTGAACCTTAGTGTAAAAAAACTATACCAAATAACTAGAATAATGCTTTCATTTACTGTAAAAAATGTCTTAAAAACATTAAAGATTTTTTTATTATTCGTAGAATACTGAAATTCTTTAAATCGGAAAATGGAATTAATTCAGTGATTCCCAGACCAAAGCAACATTTATAGTGCATACAAAATTTTTTACTGTAAGAACAATTGCTGTTAAAAAATCCGTTCTTGTTCTGAATATGTGACAAATGTTTATAAAGTCAATGACCTTCTTATTAATCAATATAGAATATGGATCAAGACAATGAAGCTGACTAATATCCTATGTTAACTTACATACAGACATAAGGTATATGTATATAATATGTATGTGTATATAATATGTATGTGTATATAATATGTATGTGATGTATGTATATATACTCCTTTATATAAGGAAATAACTTGATGATTATATATTTATAATGAATAATGTTAGATAAAATTTAATATTCACATATCTTGTCTTTAAAGGCAGTGTAAGTGAACATTTAAATTTATTTATTATTATGTTAATGATAATAGTAATAACAATAAAGAAATACAAAATTTGTACTCACAAGTATTGCTCACACATTACGAAGAACTTTATCTATGCAAAATGTATGTGATCTTTGTTTTTTTATTGTTTTGCTTTTACAAAAATGATCAGTGGAAAATACGATGAAGACATTTCTGGCCTTAGGCCTTCGGTTGGGACCCGGAAGGAAATGTGTAGGCAACATAAATCAGAGGAAGTAACAACAGCAACAGCAACAACAACTTCACTAATAATAATAATAATAATAATAATAATAATAATAATAATAATAATAACAAATCTCAGCATGGCCAATATCCAGAACGTGCTAATAAAACCGATTTTGATAAAACTAACATTCATCGATGGTTAAGAGCATCTGAAACGAAAGGCTTTATTCTTGCAGCAAACGATCAGAGTCTTTTCAAGTAAATATGTTGCATGAAAGTGCGGATCCAAAATGCAGGTTCTGTAACAAATATGAGGAAACCATAGACCGTCTAATCTCATGATGTTCTGCACTTGCGTCAAATGAATATAAAAGTCGTTACAATAGAATGATGCAGTACTTACCTGGACAATGGAAAAAGATGTCAACAAATTTTGGTATGAACATCGCCCCACATCGGTTACAGAAATCACAAATCGATGGGATTACACCATCTTCACAGACAAGATGATTGAAGTAAATAGGCCGGATATAATTGTCAAAAACCGAAAAGAAAAAAAAAACTTGCCTATTATTTGATATGGCTTGCCCAGCGGACTGAAACATAGCAACCAAGGAATTTGAAAAACTATCGAAGTATAAAGACCTGGAAATCGAAATAAAAAAAAATATGGAAATTGAAAACAAGAAATAGTAGCAATCATAATAGGTGTGCTTGGAATGATAAAAAATGGAATACAAAAAACACATTGAAAAATTCCCTGGAAATCCCAGCTTAAGAGAAATACAAAAATTTTCTTGATAAGTACAGCCCACACGTTAAGAAGAACTTTGTCTATGTGACGCTAGTGATGTTATTGGAGTTAGAAAAACAAATCATGAAATGTAGCCATAACAACACACCACTACCGGCCTTAGGTCTTCCTGCAGACTTGGTAGGTAGGTAGTGTGACCATAATAATAATAATAATAATAATAATAATAATAACAAATACTGCTTGCTTTAAAAACGTTATCTTACAGTAATATCCTTGTCGAATTTTTTTCATGACAAGCCACCTTCCATTCCCGAATACCTATGTCCAGTGGGACTATTCATACATTTAGAAATCTATCATTTTTGTTTTACAGACATTCTAAATGCACATCATATCTATCTTTGTAAAACTTGCTGAGTTTTGAATTTATATTGTTCTTCTCTTAAACTGGTTGCCCACCACGGCTGCATTAATATTTAATCCATAGCTGAGATTTTTATATTTATAATTACAAATTTAAAGAGAAGCGCACAGAATAAAATAAAAAATGTATATATGCGGATATAGTAAGGGAATTAATTCATATTAAACATGGAAGCGGGATTTTTCTCAATATTAAAAGCAACTTTTCTGAACGTTAAATATGTAGAACTTCATACATATGATGAAAATGCGTTGGTTTATTCACTGGCGAAAACAATGCATTTCTCCATTTAAATTTAATAAGGAAAATGTGCACTGTTACCACCAACGCGTAACAAATATGATTTGTTGGCTAAAAGAATATAAGGCATGTGGCGAAATTCGAAACTTACTGTCTTCTTTGAACACGCACAAGGAATCATCTATCAGCACACCCTTTCATTTGAAACTAACATATGAAATTATAGCTTCTGAAACGAAAAGCGAAAAGTGAGATTTTACGCCACTTCTCAACCATCACCTATAATCGCCATTATCAGATTTCTTGAACCTAGTTTTGACAGGAAGGGAGAAAACATTTTGCCTTCATTGAGTGCGAAGTTATTGAATAGCTTGTTAGAAATCCACGAGGAACCTGCTTGGACATTGCTTGATAAGATCACGTACGCAACAACACTGACCAAACAGATGTCGCCTAGGGATCTGGCGTTGCTGAAGCGGATACAAGAAAAACTGGAAAGTGCTAGAGCCTTCGTTGAATTATAGACAGGCGTAGAGAGACTGGAGAACACTACGCCAAATCAATTCCCCAGATCAACTAGTTGTAATTTAAGAGGGTTTTCTTTACTTTTTTTTTTTGTTAAAGTGACATGACTAAATTAGAAATTCAATTTCATTTCATAGTTTTAGCCACCGTAATAAAAAGTGATTTGAGTTAAGCATCTGAATGCATACATTTACTTTATATATAGTGATTTTCCAAGCAAAGCTTAGAAGTGGCACGAGGTCGAAAGTAGGGGTCACCCAGTGAGGATCGAACTCACTACTTAGTCGTAATTTTTCTAGCGAGATAAACTTGCTTACTATTACACTGCCTCGCGGCACCCCGTTTGCTTTATCTATAGGCGTGGTGTAATGGTTAACAAGTTTATCTTGCTAAGACGGTTGTAACTGAATAGGGCACCTCGAGGTGGTGTAGTGTTTAGCAAGCTTGTCTCGCTAGAACAATTGCGACTGAGTAGTGAGTTCGATCCTCACTGGGTGCCTCTCACTTTCGGCCTTGCTTTGGGCCTTACGTCGCATCTAAGTTACCCTTACAAAATTAATATATGCTTATAAAAATTAGCTGTTTGATTTATTCCAACTCATTTTTTCATGCTTAACGTATCCCATATTGTTTCAGTTCTATTGTAAGTTAGATGAGGTTCGATTGAAAGATTTCGGTCGAATATTAATCGTGGGGAACTCATAGATAAGTGAATATACGACCAGCTTATATAATTTTATTTATTTCATATTGATCCCATATTTTTATTAGAATTCAAACAGCTTAGTGGTATGTAAAACATGAATAAACCCTGAGTTGAGATCAGTTAAAATCTAATTTTTATAACGGCACAGATCGAATAAAAATCAACAATTGAACCGTTTAACATGAATCTAGTTTCGTCACGCTAATATAGATTTTGTTCTTGTGAAATAAATTCCTTTTTGGATCACTTTCTCACAGACGTGCCGTCGCTTCCCTCTGTCTTTTCTACAAATAGAACTGCTCCGACGAGATGCTTTCGCTGGTTCCCAAACTGCATGAATTTAAGCGTGCTACTAGGTTAGCACCTCAGTCCCAACATTTCACTGTCGAAACGGTTAGATGTACTTGTCTCTTCTACTCCAATAGCTTCATGGCTCGCACATGTTTGGAACTCCCTTCCTCTTACTTGCTTCCCTGATAGCTATAATCTTCATTTATTCTAATGCAATGTCAATCGACATCTTCAAATGCCTTAATCTAATTCACTGACCTTCTTTAACCTTTCCTTTATCACTCCTCTTTACTCTTGCTCCCACTCTTTGAAGCTAGTGGCACTCCCGCCTTTCTTGGGTGAAAGGCTTAAAAAAGAAAACAATGGATAATCATCAAAACCTGTCACAGTAAAATAGGTTCCAAATTAACGTATTCGCATCGAAATTTAAAATGAACTTCTGTTCATATATATATATATATATATATATATATATATATATATATATGCAAAAACATTTCCACTGAAATATATTTATATACTCTCTCTCTCTCTCTCTCTCTCTCTATATATATATATATATATATATATATATATATATATATATATTATGAGTATTACATTAGAACATGCACATATCCACTGCAAAATTGCACCTTTTTGTTTCAACGTCAAAAAAAAGGGAAGGTCCTTTTTTAGACGTCTCATCGGGTGAGGAACTACGGTGTTACTAACCACCTGATGAGACCTGATGAGACGTCTAAAAAAGGGCTTTTCCTTTTTTTTGACGTTGAAACAAAAAGGTGCAATTTTGTAGTGGTTATGTGCATGTTCTAATATAACACTGCATAAGATAAATACATATTTATGGCTCTATTTTATGTATCAAGCACTATTTTTAAATTAATGTTTTGAACGCTACTGTTCGTTCTTCTACACTTATATATATATATATATTCGTGTGTGTGTGTGTGCGCGCGCGTGTGTGTGCATGTGTGTGTAAATATTCTCAGATGGAGTGTATCCGCAGAAGAGTATAATGAAAAAAAAGAAGAAGAGGAGAAAACTATACTTAGCCTTGATAAATTCCATCAGACGACGAAACGTGGCTAAGTATAGTTTTTCCTATTGTCTTTTTTATATATATATATATATATATATATATATATATATATATATATATATATATATATATATATATATATATATATATATTCTTAGTACTATGAATTTGTTTTTAATGGACACATGTGTTTCAAACTTTCGCTGGTATATATTAATTAATGCATATATCCCTTAGCTCCTGTACTCAATAAAATAGTGTAAGAAATATCTTCATGTTAAAACATCCATTAATTAATCTCTCTCTTTCTCTCTCACATACACATACACACATATATATATATATATATATATATATAATCTTCTCGTGAACCAGTGCTCTGTGGAACCGACTACTCATAGGATGTTTCCCAGATCACTACAATCTTAACTGGTTCAAGGTTAAGATTAATCGTTGTCTTCCATTCCTATCCGCACATATTGTCTCCTAATGTGACCCTTTACCACGACGGGCCTTGTAAAGAGGAAACCTTACTGTAAAAACACTAGTTTCTTTATATTTCTACGCTTAAAGAGGCATTTGGGCAGCTCGACGTTGTGTAATGGTTAGCGAGCTTTCCTCGCTAAATTAATATAGTGAGTTCGATTCTCACTGTGTGTTTAATACATTCTACCTTGTGACGCATCTAGGCTACGCTTAGTGAATCGCCATACCTCAAGCCCCTGGATATTAGATCGTCTACGAATCAAACCTTCCTCTGCTGCTTGTTCATACTTTGTTTATTTTTGTTTGAATTCACCATTCAAAACATTCAAAAACATCCGCAAATTCCATTATGGGATATCATCTGCTATCCTATATATGGTTTCCATTTTATATTTTCAAAATCAGAAATATTTCATATTCCGAAAGAAACAAGATTTATGGAAATTTATTTTTTGCACACGCATGCAAACACACTTTTTTTAAAAAATCGGAATCAGCTAATCAAGGTAGCAATGCCACTAAAACACAAAGGGTTACAGGGTGTGGAAGAACTAGGAACAGAAACATTAATGATGAGCAGAAGGAGAAGATAGTAATCATGTGGATAGGAGACAGCGATTGACATTGCATCTAAATTTTTGCAGATTAAAGTTGGCTGGAAAGCATGGAACCGAAAGAGAGTTTCACAAGCGAGAAGTGCGAGAGAAAAAAACTGTTAGCATAGAATTTACGGTTGCATCTAGCCAGCTCAACTGTAAATTGATGAGATTTTGACGCCAATTTAGTGCTGTGCTCAAATTTAAAACCACTAGGTACCATAGCGAAGTGCTCATCGAAGCAATCATCATAAAAGTATTTATAGAAAAGACATAGAGAGGCAACCTAAAGGCGATGGGCAAGTCACAGAAGCCTAGCTGTCAATTCAGGACCGATAATATTACAGATTCTTCTTTGAATCTTATCAAGTAGCTCAAGGTAAATAGCAGGGGTACCGAACCATATGTAGTAGCAATATTCTAAGTATGGTCGAATAGTAGACTCATGGATATATATAGATTCTGGAGAGAAAATTGTCTCGCCCTAGATTGTGAACCGACTTTATTGGCGGCTGACCTAGCAATGGAAATTTGTATATAACTGTTACCTACCAGCATGAAATGACAGATGCTGAAACCCTGCCATTTATTTATTGGCGAGTGTCTATCACTGATAAAGTGAATAAAGTTCCCAACCACATAAATATCCAGGACTTTTGATAATTCTGTCAGACCATCTGCAGGTGGAATTTTGTTCAACAAGGAAATAAAAATTATATTTGAGTGAATTTTTTACTAATAATCCGTGAATTTATGTGAAAAACATAGCCACCAATTTGATTTCTTATTTTAAAGATGAGTCAAACTATACTTCAAAATTACAGAGACATTCAAAATGGCTAACAGGATCAGTCAGTTATGTGTCATGCGTGATAGACGGTTAGGCGATCATGGTTGTGACTATCGGCCACAATCCCTCTGAAGGATAATTCGACAGCAGCTGAGAGACTTAATTTGTCGCGATATCGACTTCATCTTAAAGTCGAATCTAACAGTGATCCAGGCAAGAGAAAAGGTTAAGGCTGAATCAAACCATCAACTATCTAAGGTCTGATGGTCGATGGCAGGATTGATAGGACGTTAGTTCGGTTAACTACAATCAGGTTCTTTTTCCCACAGCCTCTTACTCCTTCCCAGAATATTACATTGCCATCTCCAGCTCTGCAGTTCTGGATCATTAACCGTGGCAAAACGTTCAGCTCTGCATTTTCATATTTGTTGATGACTGTCGTTTTTGCATAGTGATTCTGCACTCATCAGTAAACAAATATCAGCTAATGCAGCAATGCTCACATAATATGGGCTTGGATTCACTTCAGAAGTATTTAGTACTGAACAACATCTGCATATGGTGCAGTTTAAAATGGTAAAACAAGTTGCATATTGTCTGCGGAACACTCTTGTCGCATCGACAGCGTTCAGATTCGCCATTATCATCAGTAACACGTATTGCATTGAAGATGGCCGCTCATAGATTAGTATCTGGAAAAAATTGATTCATCACACATTGCGATACATGTCAAGCCAGAGGTGGTGTTTACATCATGATGACTAAAGCTAAAAATGTATTCTAAATATAAATTGTACTTTTTATAGCTATGGTCACTACCGTTAATATTTTATGATTTTTAAGCTTTAATAACTTGGAGGTTATTCTACGGCTATTGCTCAAAATGTGAGTAAAAATATATATACCCTATTTTTTCCGATGTAAACTCATGTAAACACATATACGATTACACAAATATGAGTTTAAATCGATTAACGAATATGATCAAACACATACAGTGAGCACAGGCAGACGTACCTTAATCTCAGTCTCCTTGATTCGTCGTTTCATGGCACGGGTCGTCCCATAATCTTTTAAGTTAATCGAGGCAGTACGTGTACAAAAGCCATAGCAGCAGCGCGTGTCTAGAGTTAAAGGAAAAAGCCTCCCATTCATCTTCAGGCTGATTTTGAACTCAGCGTTTTCTTTTCCTTAGGATAGAGTTTAGACTGGCCTGCTATTACTCCTAAACAGGGAAAGAGATTGATTCCTACGCTTTCATATTTATTTGTCCGCCACCAAATACAGCGGAATCCAATCACAGTTTCCTTCCCATAATCACCCCACAAAATGAACTTTCTTGTGATTTTTATACAGCAGGCAATGGCCGCAATAATTTTAAGCGTACAAATGATTATCTTATTAACGACGCTTATTTTCAACGTGGCATGAGAAATATTATTGACAATTGAAAGCTTCGTTTCTGGAGATCCCTTTCTGCTGAATCTACACCTTTCAGCATAGTCGGGAGATATCGCTGGATAAATTTTAAAACTTTTACTACTGTGTATGGGTGAACTTGAAAATATCTTGATGACCGCTGATCTCTTCTTTAATCTATCTCACACAGCTCAATCGGAAGACTGGCTGGTATCATTCAGTATATACGGAAATAAACTAGTAACCGAGCAGACACTAAACCTTAACCAATCCTGATGTGTGGTCATACGCTCAAAGGAGATCATTGCCTCGAACGACTCTTGGGTCTAAAACTCAATCCAGACATCAAATGGAAGTAATATATTCGTGCCATCGCTGGAAGAATGGTCAGCGACAATTCTGGCATTTGGGTGGGACCATTTCAAATAATATTAATCCCAAACCCTAGTGGGTGGTGGCCTTCCCTCACATGTAGTACCCCTGCCTCAAGAGAGAGCTGGGTTTATTGCCCGGCACCTGAGGCTTCCCCAAAAGATGAATAGCCGAGGGGGCTTGAGCGATCTTCTGAGTCTAAAGCTCAGCTCTGTCTTCAGATGGAATGATTATATTCGTGCAAAAGTTGCCTGAAGAATGCTCAATTCCTTTTATTGTTCCAGAAAATGCCTAAATCCTACTGTCAATCTCTAATTTTACAAGAGACACATCAGACTCGTATCTGAGATGGTACCGCCCAACCATCATTGTCCAGCCTCGACAGATTTCATAATCGCTTAGACAGCCTTGTGAGTAATTAATTATTCGCCATCATCCCAAAAATGAAACGTTGATTATTATTATTATGGCAGATGATCGGATGAGTTATATTCCTTAGTTCAACCCGCTTCACAGATAGGACACGTCAAAGTCTGGTTTTGGACTCTGTTTCATTTTCTTGGAAATGTGACAAAATAATGACGGACATAGATAAAATAATGTGTGTATTTCTTTTAATTCTAGAATATTTGCGAAATTAATAAATAAGATCAGCTAAAATATTTTCCAATTCGCGCATGCGTGTAGGTGTGTATGAAGTGATCTTTCAATCCGATAAGGAAAGCTGACTTGCCGGTCTTCCGACCTGTTGTTGCCACCGTAAACAACACGCGTAAAATGTGTTATGAATATTGTAAAAAAAAATCCCAAACTGAATGATAAAGTAAGCTTTTTTAAAAACTTTAATAAGCGTACGTAATCGCTAAATCTTGCGATAAGTAAATGCCATCTTTGGCATCAGTCCCCGGGGCGTTCTCCGCTGACATGCATATGCTGAAAACGGTCGAATAGATTCGATTTGACATTGACGAAATCGATCGAATTCACTCAACGTTTAGAAGTAGATTTCTAAAATTAGACATTACTTCACTAACAAGAAGCAAATTACTGCAAGTCATGCAAATCGGTGATGTAATTCTAATGTTCCAGAATAGTAACAAATCTCTCTAAATCGAATAAGAAACAAATAAACTTTGTCTAAAATTCTTACAGAAATAATCTGTATTATTTTAAAAGTTATTGCAACTATTATATTCATTATCTGCCTTATTTCTGAGATGAAGTTTTGTAACTATTTACACGATTTATATTGTTCGGATTATTGTCCTCAACTTCATTGTCATATTCACGACGTTTCCGGCCTTCTTCAGGTGATATACGTTGGAAATTCGAACCGACGATTTATTTCGTCCACTGATGTCAACTGTTCTAGTTCCACGTGCCATGCCTTTTCTGGATATCTCAGTTTCAGTTATTTCCCTTTAGTAACTCAACTCTCCAAGTGTTTGTTTACCTCTGCCGTGGCCAGGTATTGAACTCAAAGCACTTTGGGTCAAGTCACTAGATTACTTCAACAATTCTTGCTTTTCTAATCACAGGATTTTCGTCAGTGGGCTCTTCAACTTCAGTTTTATGAATATCTACGTCATGTCTCTGTGAAGGACAGTTTTTGAACAAGGACGATTGCTGATTACAGGAATTCAACTTGCAAACCTCTTTGTTAATGAAACCACCGTTGATCCGTTACCGCTCGGAGAGTAATTAATAAAGTAAATACACTCACCGACTGTAAATCACACCGGATCACACGGTGTTTTCCTTTATCGGCCTGCGTAATAGAATCTTAACAAAAACTAGATTACGCAGCCCGATAGATAGTAATTCACTCTGTCTAAAGTAAAAATTAAAATTGGTCGTCTATTTTGATTACGAGAATCCACTAATAATAATATTTGAACTAATAAAAATGTTGGATTAAACATAAATCTATTAACTCTTTATGAGCATGCATATGCACACACGCACGCATATGCGCGCGCGTGTGGGGGGGGAGTTATTATTCATGGTAGGAAGCTTGTGACCTTCATGTAATAAATCTACAAAAATTTAAATATTTTGCATTTTTTGTATAATAGTCAGAGTAACCTTTTTGTTGGATTAGGTGCATATTGTGCCACGGAATTAAAATAGACCTGCTGATCTACTTTTTTCGGGATAGGCATTTCCTACCTTACCTACATAGACGGAACACTTTATATATATATATATATATATATATATATATATATATATATATATATATATATAACAAAATAAAATATAAATAAATGAACAGCCAGCACATTTATATTACAATAAATATTCATTACTAATATTTATGCAGGTTTTGTGATATGAGATAAATATTGTCACAGTTTAAAGTAAAAATTCGTTTAATATATATATACCGAGAACTATATAGTGCATCTATAATTAATCAAGTGATTTAAGAATAAGCAAATAAATAATCTATAAGTTTATATATTACTGATTATACAATACTTAGGGTTTTGTAATAATGCAATGAATGTACTATTACAAATTTTTAAATCCCGTGCATTTAGGGGTCGCACAAATAAGAGAAGTAGGCTTGTACGCGAGTGTATATCGTAGGCAATTCAAAAACTTAAGATATTAATGATAAATAAATAGAACGAATTAAAAAGACAAATTTACGCTAAAACATTTACAGCTTTAGTTAAAAAAAAAATTATGTCATCCATTAAATTAGCAATGCTACTTTCAGTAAAATAAAATATGCAATCATTAGATTCAGATAAACTTCCTTGTTTTGAAGGTTTGTATGAAATCAAATCTATCTCACATTCTCATAACAGGGCGTGTAAAAATAGATACGAAATTAAATTATCATTGCCAAAATCTCAAGTATTCTAGATTAGTTTAATAATACGTGCGAGCCATGTTATAATCCTTGTTTTTAGTTTATCGGTTCCATTTTTCCTTCCGCTTTCCATTCTCAAATATCCTCTTACTTTCACTTTCACTTTCACTTTCACTTTCCTCCTTCGCCTTCTTTCTTGAAATTTCTCTTCTAAAGTGCAGAACCATTTTTCCTCCTCTGTTTCCTCCTACTGTGTTTCTCTCGATATATCTGTTAGTTAATTCTTCTTTCATTCAATCCTCCGTTGTCATTATGATCACCAATTTCTCAGTTTCCCTTCTTTCTCGTTTTCTTTGAGAATCATCGCCACCTGTTCCCCAATTCTCACCAATAAATTCTCCCCATTTATCACTTCTTATTTATTTTAGTCAAAAAGGCTCAAGTGTTCATTTTTCATTCTTGGTCTTTGCTAAGATTCAAATTCATTTCTATAAAATTTTTTAAAACTAAATTTCAGTTTACTTTTATTCGATTTCTCATTCATTCATTGACATTTTCAAGCAATTCATCAACATTACTATTGACTCGTTTTAATATTTTGAGCTTCCAGTTTTTTGTTGTGAATCTAAATATTCTTATTTCATGTATCTTTTATTATTATTATTATTATTATTATTATTATTATTATTATTATTATGATCGTTTGGCAAACTTCCAAATAAATTTACTCGTGTTTACTTATTTGTATATTTACTAAATTCAATTTTCAAATATTTTTATCTTCTTTTTTTGGAATTAAATTCTATCAATTTAAAACGCCTTTCAAATTAATTTTTATTTTCTTTCAATAAAATATATTCGCCAATATTTTCGTACTTGCCATCCTCCCACCTCTGTCACTTCTTCCTGGTTGACCGTTGCTAAGTATTCATCCGTCCAAAATGGCGCTCTAAAAACCCATAAGCGTTAAAATACTATTGGTAAGCAGTAAGAAGCCCCGTGTTTTCAAGTGTTGCTGACGTCAGTCGACGTCCCGTAGAAACTTATTGAATATATTTGCTTTATATCTATTGAATTATCTGAAAATGTAAAAGAAAGAAATTCTTCAAAAATGATCTTTTTTCTTCGTTTTTAGTCTTTTCTTCTCCCAGCGATAATTTTCATTTTCATCTATTTTCCTTTTTCGTGGGCCGAAGTTATTTGCTGAAGGCAAGTTCATTGTTGTTGGCTACTTGATGTACGTCTGGCAACCATCTGCAAATGACGGCTTCCAGTTTAATGCATTTTACTCACATTTATTTACCCATACGTTATCGATTTACTTACCTATTTATTTATCTACAATCGACATTAGTGGGCGGGTAAATGGATGCGAGATAGGTAAAGATAATCTACAGTAGGAAATATCCGAATGTAGGATCGTGTATATAGAGGGAGGTATGTATTTTCATTCGCTTATATTTCCGTCAAGAAAACATTTCAGTGTCCATAATTTTATTATTGTTCCCTGACAAGGTTGACAAACGGTGCAAGAGCGTTTCGTCGTATTATAATGACGGAACAATATTTCAAGGTGGAGAATTTTTCAACACCAGAAGATTTGGACCTTTGTATTAAAAACTTTGTGCAGAGTAATAAAGAAACGGCCTGACTAATGTATAATACGAGGTGTGAATCTTTCACGTTTAACATTGCTTTTTTATTGCACTCCAATACTTTGTTAATTATTCGAGTCCATTTTAGAGTGTGGCCTCTTCAGAAGCCTTTATCCGCAAATGAAGCTTTCTCATCACGGCGATATCTGCGAGATTAGCAATCGGTAATCCCACTTGACCAAAACTTTTTCTCAATGTGCACATATCAAGTAGCAGCCAGATCCGCAGACGCTTGGCTCTTGGAATCACCATTTGTATGATCACAGTCACGAATCACCAACACAGGCTGGAGTCTTCTCATGTTAATTTTGAACTCATTTGATGGTCTGGAATCAAAATGAATGCAAAGCCTATTCCAGGATAATGCTACACGGCTAATATATATACATGTATATTTTCAAGTCATCTGAATATCGCATGTACATGAAACTTGTGTTACGACTAGAGCCATTCTTTTCATAGGATTTAACGTTGGTAAGCGTTTTTGATCGATCTTGGCTATCTAGGCGTCGAGCACTTTACTGGGTAGTTAAGTTTGCTTTAAGGCCTGTTATTCTCTTTCTTTTTCAGTATTGTCAGTTTTATTGGAGACTGTATCTAGTTTTAGATGTAGGCAAGTTATCCGTTGGTTCCACGAACGGTTTCTGTTTTCTTTTAATATATATATATATATATATATATATATATATATATATATATATATATATATATATATATATATAGCATAATGAGAAGCCACGTATACTTTCTTAATATGTATATATAGAAAAGGTTTCAAATTAAAAATAATAATGTTTTATTTTATGAAAGTATTTATTTATTTATATATATATATGATATTTCAAATTGTCCTCAATTTTTATCAGAAATTACAAATAAATTAAAATTACTGTTTGTTAGCAAGTAGCGTCCTTCGCGAGACGCGGACGTCACGTGAAATGGAACGTCACTGTTCGGATATTCCTAACTTAAATCTAACTGTCATAAATATTTTAAATGTTGTTTAAAAAAAAATTTAATATATCTAAAAAAAATTGCTTAAATATTGAAATATTTATAAAGATTTAAAACACCTAAGTCCCTATTCAACCCTAGTTTATGTGTATTTAATTTTAAAATCCAATATGTTTCTTATTTTCTGCGTGTGAATGTGTAAGTAAAATCGGAATCTATCAATAAACATTTGCAGTTTTCTAATGTGTGTCCTGATTGATTGTAGTGTTTAGCTATGGGGGAATAAGGGTTGTTTTGACGTATTGTTTGTTTATGGTTATTGAAACGAAATCTAAAATTATTTCCAGACTCACCAATATATCCACTATTAGGACATAAGTTGCAGAATAAATAATAGATTACGTTATGGCTATCGCAGGTGAGTTTAGGTGGCTGTATCCTGATATTGGTGTTGGGTACAGAAAATATATTAGCTATTATTAAATGTTTGCAAACTAACAACGAGGTTTGTTACATTTGTAATTTCTTTGATTGGTTTCTATTGTTTAAATATTTGGTAGAGGTGAGGATAGCTGATAGGTTAGGTGATTGTTTTTTGCATTTATGGGTGGTTTATCGAAAATGTCTTTGATCTTGTTGTTCAATTGGAGGTTCTTGTAATCGTTTTTTAAATTGTGAATAAGTGTGGGAATATTGATTGTGGTTAAAACCATGGGAATCCGATTGTTGTTTTTATTTTTCTTGTATGTGAGAAGTGTGTTACGATTTATCAGGATAGTTTTATTTAGTGTTTCTTTTATTATTTTTATTGGGTATTTGCATTTTAGGAATTGTTTTGTTAAGTTATTAATGTTGTATAGAAAATCTAAATGGTCTGAGCATATGCGTTTGATTCTTAGAATATCATATATATATATATATATATATATATATATATATATATTAAAGAATATCAAAAAATACCATAGGTAATAATCTTTGTTTCAGGAAATCTTTAAAAATAGCTTCAACATTTCATATATATATTGCCATCTACAGACAGACTGTTTCGCGGTATCACAACTCTTCAGGGTTACTAGACGTCCGGTTGTCTCTAACTAGAATCTAAACCCGGCTGAATTGGCGTCAGTCGGAGATTCTACCACTAAGCCGTCGGCACACAGCAGGGGCGATGGTGAATTTTAGCGTATTTATTTATTTAGATAAACGGACAGTAACTGAGTTGACTCGATTCGTTTGCCGAAGAGTCTTGCTATTATAGCCATAATAGTCACGGTTTACAAACCCAGACTTCCCCCACCAGAGAGCTCAACCGAAATAAAATTTTCAGGAGACAATATATTGTCATCCACAGACAGACTGTTTCACTGTATCACAGCTCTTCAGTGTGGCTAGACGTCCGGTTGCCTCTAGCTAGGATCGAAACCCGGCAGTCGGAGATTCTACCACTAAGCAGTCGGATATATATATATATATATATATATATATGTATTTACATACACACACACACACACACACACACACACACACACACATATATATATATATATATATATATATATATATATATCAGGTCATTCTGTCCGTATTTTGAATAAAGAAAACAAGTGACCAAATGTTACATTTAATTACAGATTCAATCAACAATGTATTTTCCCTCATTATCTATGATTTCCTTCCATCTATTAACAAGCTAACTAATTCCATTACTGTAAAATTCTTTTGGCTTTGATTCGAAGAACTCACAAATTTCAGTTTTAACTCTTCCCTGTGTTACAAAAAACTGTTTCTTCCAAATTATTCTGTAAGCTACGAAACAAATGGTAGTCTGAAGGAGCAAGATCGGGAGAATAAGGTAGATGAGGAATTTTCTCCCAACCAAGTTCTTTGATCTTTTGTGACGTGATACTTGCTGTGTGGGGTCGCGCATTGTTCTGATGAATCATCACCTCTTTTCGATTCGCTAGAGCAGGTGTTTTTTCCTCAAAGCTTGGTTCAAACGCTCTAATTGCTGACAGTAGATTTGAGCATTAATTGTTGCATTAGGTGGTAAGAATTCAAAGTAGATTATACTTGGCGATCCCACTAGATTGGAAGAAAAACCTTTTGCCCATGAAGTTCCCTTCTCGGCTGTGGCTGGGGTCCTTCCCCTTTACCAAGCCACTGTCTATGACCCTTAACATTTCGATAAAAGATCCATTTTTCGTCGCCAGTCACAAGTCTATCCAAAAAAGGTGAAACAAGTTGGCGAGAATGTAGAGAAGAGCAGATGTCAACTCGGGATTTGAGGTTGTTTTCAGACAATTCATGAGGCACCCATTTTCCAAGTTTAGGAACTTTTCCAAGTTGTTGAAGATGACGATGAACTGTTGTATGGTTTGAACTGAGAACCACTGCCAATTCCGCAACTGATAAAGCAGGATTTTCTTCAAGGGCTGCTTCAAGAAGCTTTTCATCAAACTCAACTGGACGTCCGGTTCGATCTTCATCCTCAAGGGTGAAATCTCCACATCTGAATTTTGCAAACCATCTATTGCAAGTTCTTTCATTCACACATTCTTCTTCATAAACTGAGTGAATGTTTCTAGCCGCTTCGGCTGCTGAGTTTCCTTTCTTGAACTTATAAAGCATTATGTGCCTCAAATGATTCTTGGGTACTTCCATGTTAGCAGGGTTTTAATCAAACAAAATTTAATCTTAATAAATTTGATCAGTTTAAATGCATCTAAACGTAAAAATAATTTTCAGCTCCATTAGACATTATAAAATACTCTTTAAATTTCGTTCATTTTAACAAAAAGTTAAAATTCGGACAGAACTTATGGGATGATCTGATATATATATATATATATATATATATATATATATATATATATATATATATATATATATATATATTTTATATATATCTAAATCCATATATATATATATATATATATATATATGTAGTGATTTCCAAGCGTAGCTTAGATGTGGCACAAGGCCGAAAGTGAGATAGAACTCACTACTCAGTCGTAATTGATCTAGCGAGACGAGCTTGTTACATTATCCTGCCTTATGCTTCCTGTATGTATATATATATATGTATATATATATATATATATATATATGCATATATTTATATATATATATATATATATATATATATATATATATATATATATATATGTGTGTGTGTGTGTGTGTGTGTGTGTGTGTGTGTGTGTTATGTTTATAAAAAAATAGACACATTTAAAAACATTTCTTAATAAAAGTTACAATTCATTAAAATTGTACAGTTCTTTTGCTGTGATTCTATGTCGACAGCCCACTAGATTCGAAGCAGAAGGAAGCTTATAAAGACCTAGTTGTTTCCTTCGCTCAAACACCATTTTTCTCATTGATCCGAGAAGGAGGCTGCATACAGCTGGAAGTTTAGATATTTCTGAACATATTTGGCGCCATGCATGAAATCTATATGGACGTTTCGATGCAACGAGGCTATTTAAGTACACGACTCGTGTTTTCACGCTAATATTTTGGTTTTGTAGCAATTTGCGGTTTTAGGCCAAAGTATCACTAGCGTAGCCTATTCTATATTCAATTTCCTCTTCTCTTATACTTCATTTGTTATAACTGATCCGTACACCAAAATATTTGAAGTATTTGGTATTTACTAATTTCACATCTTGAAATTTTTATGATGGATTTATTGTAGGTCTCATCACTGCTTTCATTTCAATTCCAGATTATAGTTTCTCGTCTGCAAAGGTTTATCTTGTCCTATCTTTTGGAGTGGAGAATGATTTTTTTGTTTTGTTCGAGATCATTCTTACCCCAACTATGAATACCTATATTATCAACTTCATCATCAGTACATTGGCATCGTGAGGGGAAGTCAGGATTGCTGTTTTCTCTTAGAAGATTCGTTTGACATATAGTATCGTATGCAGAAATGATCAATACCCATGTCTTCACACGTATTCTTCTATATAGGCAGATCCAGGAAGAGATTAAATAGACTGGTTATCTCGTTTCATCCTTGTCATATTTCTGACGAGGTTTCAACTATTTTGGTATTGAAGTCTTCATCAGACATGCATGATTTCGGGGACCGATATAGTTTCTCTGTCAGATCTAGACATTCAATTGTGTTAGAATTTGTAAGGCGGATTCTAATGATGATAAAATGAAATCACTATTATTTACACTATTCATATTGTGCAAACTGTTGTCCACATCATTGTTTTCATATTTACTGTAAATATGGCAACAAAATGAAGACAACAGTCCGGACAATGTATATAGTATAAATAATTGTAATATCTCAGAAATATAGACAGATATTTAAATCACTATTGATGTGGTCGCATACATTTGAGAGGTCGACATCGCAGGTATACACATTTCAATAAGAGAGACATGCAATATTCTGTATTATTTCGATGACATCTATGCCAACATTACATCTCTTATCAGAACGAAAACCAAATTGGGTTATGAGGAGTTCGCTTTTATAAAACGAGAAGAGCCTACTTAAGACAATTTTCATTAGTAATTTCACCATAATGGAACCAACCAAGATACCTCTGTATGTTTGTCTGCCTTGAGGACTACAGTTTTGGTTCTTTAGTGAATTAACGCGCGATTTTTTTAGCATTATTCGGTCGAATTAGCTCGGATATTCATGAGTCTATTACATCAACCATTACAATCGCAATGTCATTAGAGTGGTTTCCTGTGTCATTACATAGTTGGTCGATGTAGGAGGGTTGCGTCATGGCTAGGTGTGTCCGGAGCAATAGATCACTCGTAAGTTAATTAATCTAGTTTCCAATTTTCCCGGAGATATTGATTTCTCAGTGTATTAAATAATTGTTTTTATTTATTGTTTTTATTTATTGCTTAGTATTCTCTCTTCGATTCTCCTTCCACCTCTGTTTATTTTTCCTTGTATCAATTTTTTCAACTCAGGGTGAGTTACATTTTAAAGTAGAGTTTACGTTTTGTCCCCTAGTGGATTATTTCGTAGTTTTGATGCTCAGCTGCGCATCTGAACAAATCCTTCCACGTACCTGGGTTGAAAGCCGGTTAGGTATTTATTCATATATAACACCTCTTGAAAAAGTAAATTTGGCCTAGTCCATCCTTGGCCAGGTTAAACTGCCTCCGATGTTCTCCAGTATGAAGACTAACCCGGGTCACGGACACATCACTGTTTAATTCCATTGTGGACAAGCTCTGACCTAGCTGTTGGACGAACTTGGACGAACTTTGCCCAGTGAATGTTTTACTATAACTTCATTAATTGAATTTTTAGAGATCGTGTCCAGCCCACTCCATTGTGCTAAGTAACCGTTGAACCTTCAAAAACTTTCTTACGCCCTTTGGCAGACATGCTTTTAAAAAAAAAAATCACTCAGGGTATCTAGCAACCCTCTTCATAAAAAAAGCCCGTTGAACAAACCGACACCATCGCTGATGATACCCCGATATGGCACGTTGTACTGGGTTACTTGTAGAATGTCCGAACTCTATATATCTAGCAATGCTCTGAAAACAAGGCTTCATTTTTTTCTCGCGAAATTTACAACATATACAGGGAAGACAACAACACTTTTAGATAGTTTTCATCTATAAAATACTTTTTTTTTGTACATATTTACCACAATTAATCATGCTTTTAGGAGGCTATTTTATTTTCATGGTTTGACAGCGGTAGAATCGCTCAAATGTTACCTACAACCCATATCCTTTTCAGTATTTGTTGGAACAGATTAATCACTGTCTTACTAGGTACATATCGACTGTCTAGCATCCATAAACATTCAGTCAATTTATATAGAATATCAATGAATAGAATTTTTGCAAGTAGAGAGATTCAAAGACAAGCATCTTTTTCACAAACACTTACATATAAGATGCCATTATAAAATATTTCTATTTGAGTTCTTGGCGGAAACGTTTCATCTCATGACATCTTCAGGACTGACACTCGTATTTCTGAAACTCTGTCAACCAGTTTGTTGATATACTGAATTATAAAGAATTATAATATAATATATATATATATATATATATATATATATATATATATATATATATAATCTCCGACTGACGCCAATTCAGCTAAGTTTCGATCCTAGCTAGAGGCAACAGGACGTCTAAATGACACCAAAGAGCTGTGGATACAGCGAAACAGTCTGTCTGTGAATGACAATATATAGGCTCCTGAAAAATTTATTTAGGTTGAGCTCTCTGGGGGAGGAAGTGTGGGTTTGTAAACGGCTATTATAGCAAGACTCTTCGGCAAGCAAATCGAGTCCTCTCAGTTACTGTGGTTTATCTAAAAAAATAAATAAATATGTGTGTGTTTGTGTTTGTTTATAAATTTCGTTAAAAACGATTGATAAGGTGCTGTGGTTAAGATTTTTATATAATTTTTCATGTGTTCTTATAATTTTTATCCTTCCCGGATATAAATTATATAAAAATTGTCCCAATTTTTTATATATCCAAGAGCTTCGGCTATACTTTTAGTCATTATCAAGGATGAATTTTATTTTTACTTTTAACTGCTTATATGCATTGTTTTATGTATGTGCCTAGGAATGTTTTATTTTCCAAACACGGTCAGTATATTCTGGCCATGATCATAGTTGATATTATTGTGTGTTGGCTTTTTCTTTTTGGTTACATTATTATTAGCATTTTTGATGAGGTTATTATATTTGTATTATCAACGCGTATGTTACGGGCAAAATGTGGTAGGTCTCCATTTAAGCGAGACCTAATTGAACTCTGGGCGGAGAGATGTACTGTGAATCCTTTTGTTAAGCATGTTGTAGTATATCCAATATAATTGTTTAGGAATTTGGATTGGTCAGGGGGACAGTTCCTTAAGGGAGATGTTAATTGATAAATACCATTGGTTCTCTGTAATTTGCAACCAGCAGGTGAATTATTATTCCCGACAATGAGGTTAGCATGAGGTTTTAAATTTATATAATATGATTTTTTATATAATTTATATCAAGAAAAGAAATAAAATTATAAGAAAACATGAAAAATATATAGAAAACTTAACCATAGCACCTTGTCAGTCGTTTTTAACGAAACTTATATAAAAGAGGGATTGCTATACATACAATTATATATATATATATATATATATATATATATATATATATATATATATATATATATATATATATATATCCATGTTATAAAAATACGAAAATAATTTCTGTCTACATTAAAATATACATACATTTGTTTATAGGTATATAGGTAAAGTGTGAGCATATAAGAATAGACGCTTATGTCTATACGTAAACACGCGGATATATGTGTATGTATGTGTGAATACGTTTAAGTACACATGTTTACATTGATAAACACATACAGACAGGCACACTCGCGCACAGACACACACACACGCATTTATATATATATATATATATATATATATATATATATATATAACGTGTTACATGCTAACGAAATAGGTTTCGTTAGCTAGAAATAGATGGAAAATAAATAAGCTTGTATATGGATAGATAAACTCCCAGGTAGAATAATAAATGTAGATAACCATATTGAAGTTTTGACGAACAAAGAAAAAAAATCAAATATCTATTATTCTGTACAGTTTTGATGGTAAGTAAAAAATATCATCGCATAGACAATGGACAAAACCGGGAAAAATATATGTTTTTCTGGATGTTCACTAAATATTCTTTCTTGTGTTAACAGCATTTCGTGATAGAAGATTCCCCCCCTCCAGAAACTGAACCTTGCAATCAAAAGTTGTTAGACGCTCCAAAATAAAATCCGTGTTTCTTTTTGCTTTTTTTATTCTTTAATTTGAATGAGTCAAGTCAGATTGTGTCTGGGTGAATCATTCTTTTGTCTTTGCTGACAAAAAAGCAAAACAAAACAAATCATTTATAGAAGCAAAGAGAATAGATGGAAAATAAATATTAGCAAAAGTCTAGAGTGATAATTTTGTTGTTATTTGTATTGCAGCATTAATATATAAAAATTGCTAATAATTGTGTAATGTTTAGCAAGATACTATTGCAAATCATCGCTACTATACGCCCCACATTTGTGTCCTTATTCCAAACAAACTCTGAATATAATGTAAGAGGGACAGGTTGTCGTGGTGTAATGTTTAGTAAATTTATCTCACAGATCATTAAAACTCAATATGACGTTTGTTTCTAACTGTGTGACCCATACTTGTGATGCTGAGTCAAAAAGAAGATATAATATAAAACTTTCGTACTTGTCTCAAAAAATTAATCTTTCCAACTTTCAAACACAAGAGCATTAATCAGTTTTTAGTGTATACATGAATAATAAAGAAAGAATTTGGTCAGAAAAAATCGTAGTTTAAGTGAATTTTAAAGATTCATTAGGATTATTTGATTTAGCAGTTGAATATTTTATAAAGTTGCTGGCGAATTTATATATATTGTTCTTGTTCCTAATAGTTATCAATTATTAACTTTTGTGATTATTCTATTCAGCAACCTTCCCTAGGCTACAAATATTTTGACGACGAGGATGGGATAAAATGTTACCTAGGGAGGATTACTGAATAGAATTATCGCACAAATGTTGGTAATGAACGATAATACTTAGGATACGAACAACACATATAAGATTCGCCAGTGGCACATAAAAAGAAGTATTCAACTGCTAGAAATGAGTCAATGAATGGGAACATTATCGTCTGTAGGTATACTACAACATATATATATATATATATATATATATATATATATATATATATATATATATATATTATTTTTTGTTTAAAATATGATTCCTTCGCTACGTAAGAGTTTTCACAGTTTCGAAAAAACGACAGCCGAAACCATCCAGATAATTATTGAAATTGTTGAATTGAGGTATTTTGTCCTGTTTCATCTTCAAGCGAAATTTTAGGAATAAGCTATCTCTTGGTTTACGTCTGTTTTTAGGCATGGTCCGTTATAACATTCGTTATTGTGGGAGTGGGAGTGGCTAGGCTAGTTTTCTTCGTTAAGTGGTCAGAGAGTTAATTCTTATCTATAGATTTATCATCTTCTGAGAGGTTTTGCTAAGGTTTGGTAGGGTATCTATTTCAAGGCTAATGTTGGCGGTCATCCTCTAGTTAGTTCCCAGTGAGGGATATTTTTATGGCGCGCCTACAAGTCGTTATGTGTCGGGAGGATTGTGTTTTATTATTGTCTATCTGATTATCTATTTATTTATTTGTTGATTCAATTGGGTGTTTTATATACAAACCGTATTGCACTGAATTTCAATTTGTTTTTTGACAACTACAGAAAGGGTTTTTCCTATTTAATGATTTGGCTCAGCTTTTAAGACTTTTATTAAACTATAGGATTTTTTTTATGCTAATTATTTAATGCGATGGCACAATACTGAGTTTCAAGCACAATGCAGTCGTCAGGTTCGGATTGAATACCGTGCGTTGTAAAAGTAAAATTTTCATATTTATAACCTATTGTTAGGTGTTAGGGTGATGTTCTAAAAATAGCTTAATTGTGACACTAGGCTGAAAGTATCTATTCAGTCGTCATTTTTCTAGCGAGACAACCTTTCTAACAATTACACTATGTGGAAGTGCCCGTATGTGGTACTATGTGGAAGTGCCCATGGCTTACTGTTATGGCTGCTGATGTACCTATTTATTTCCGAGAAGACACATTCTTTACACTTACATATATATAAAGACAGACCTCTAAATATAATTTAAATACAAACGTACACACCTTATACATATTTTCAAATATAATACACAGGCACGCAAAAATGTCATTCACAAATCAACATAAGCAGGTTGATATATATTTCCATATTAGCATTGTTACACGTAGGTACATACAAATATGTTATTACAAATTATACCTACATATTGACATGTACACAACTACATGCATGTAAAAATATAATGCACATACACATAAATAAGTATGCATCCATATATATCTATCCATAAATCTCAATATAAAGGGTGTTCCAATAACTTGGTCCGATTTTAAATATGAATTAAGTTTAAGCGTTTAATAAATTTTTTTCTTTCACATTTGGCGGATATTTGGGCGATATTATTTTTCACTCAGAATTGCCATGACTTAAATAAAAGGATCCAATAGATAAATGAATAAATTTTCACCAATAACACTGATTTATTTACTGCTGACTTTGATCCATGTTAATGAAACATCATTTATATATACACTTACATGCATCCAAATACAAACCTATTAATACATAGCCATGCAACAAATGCATACATATCCAAGTTCAAAATATTAAAAAATGCATTAATATATATATATACATATTGCAACAAGTATTTTTATAGAAACAAAAATGTACTGCACAGTGGAATCATATATATATATATATATATATATATATATATATATATATATATATATATATATATATATTAAAGAAAAACAGATCACTTTAAGGTACCATTAAAATAATTTATTTCACCAGAGCCCTTTTAGAGGACGCCGGATCATCAGACAGATTTAATGTTTCATAAACCTTTTTGTTTCCGCATGATTAAAGCATATACTTGTGTATACAAGAAGTGCCTAACATTGATTAATATGTTCTGAAGAGAGAAAAAATCTGACGAGTTGGGTGCCTGAAATTTTACGTTATAATAATGAACAAAAGTTAAAAGGTTAATAATTTAAAAGATAATTTTGGGAAACAGCCGTAAGCAAAAATGTTGCATTTAACGATTAAAATCTTGGATCAAAAATCGAATAGATGATAACGCTATTCAAACACTTTACATGAATTTTCCAGAATGTATTGACCTTGCATAAAAACTGCAAAGGTTAAGCAAAATAAATAAAATAAAATAAAACAAAATAAATAAATAAAATAAAATAATCAAAAGCCTGGTGTTTGTAGTTTTTAACGCGTTCAGCGAAAAAAGAAATTAATTAAAATTTTATACCACGTGAATTGTTAAGCGTTAACCATCCCAGTTTTGAAATTTGTGGTTGTTTTTTTATTTATTTAAACCTCCATATACTACTATGAATAATATCTACTTTCCATCGACGCTCTTTAGTCATAACTAATAAAAAGCATCATAAAAATGCAGAGGCGTCGAACATATTAATTAGCTACACTTACCCATCCGTATCTATCTATCTATCTATCTATCTATCTATCTATCTATCTATCTATCTATCTCTGTTCACATCTATCGCCTTTTTCCAATAGGTGAACAATCCGCTATAAAAAGATCCAAAGCAAGGCAACCTGGGCTAACATTTCTCAGAAACACTTGGATTCCAGGTGAAAACTTCACGATTATGATTTAAATATTAGTCAAAAAGGAGTTGAGAAAGAATCATAATCTGAAAAAAAAAATCTACTCTCTACACTAATTACTATCTTTCTCCCTCTCTCCACACACGCACATACATGCATACACATATATAAGTATATATATATATATATATATATATATATATTGAACAGTAAGAAAATAAAAAAAATTAAAATCTTTAGACACCCTGGGTTGTAGATTAATATTCTTTCGTTTTTTTTATTATTATTTCATTTAGATTCCTCGACTAGTTTCGACCAACATGGCCATCATCGGGAGGAGAAATATTTCTGCTTGCTGGTAGCAGTGAATTACAGAAATGAATGTCTTTTGCTGGAGAAATGTATGTGTGTGTGTGTGTGTGTGTGTGTGTGTGTGTGTGTGTGTGTGTGTGTGTGTGTATGTTTGTGTGTGTGATTCAAGGAAATACGACATCGAATTGAAAAAATAGATTTACTTAATATTTCCTAAGAGGTTCTAAGTACTCGGCAATGTGATTTCAGGTGTATTGTCCCTGGTTATTCCTGACTGTAATTTAAGCTGTCTTATTCACGTGAACACAGTATGGGGGGAAATACACACCTGAAGGCATCGTGATACTCAGTATTAATGCATCAACTCCCATAAAGATTAATATCAACATGGATTAAGATTCGTATGCAAGTTTCCCATGTTAAACGATCAAAAATGTTTTGCTGTCAACAGGTTATTTTTTGTGTATTTGATTTAAGTTTCAAAATAGGAAGAGTTAGTCATAAGAAGAGGACGAAAACTATCGAAATGTTACAAAGAATAAGTTAACGTGACGCTGAGGAGGAACTTTGAATATCAAGGCATGGCGTCCAATTCTTTTTTTTTTTATAGATAAAATGCATTGTTATTTTTCTATAAAAAATGTATTGTTGTTAATTCCACTATAAAATGAATTGCTGGTCATTTTGACTTATAAAAGTATTATTCGTAATTTGTTTTGTTTAAAAATACATATTATATTGAAAATATCAGCTATACATTTTTATACTTTCATAGTGCTTTTTTTTTTTTACCCTATAGTTTTGACCCTAGTAGGTGCTACCACTCCGGGTCAGAGTAGACCTTGTAACAATGGTAATTAAGATGATAGTCCTTGCTGCCGGATACAGTTTATCGTCATACCCAGGACAAGTAAAATTCAGTGGTGGGCGGTTAATTGTTTGAGGCTACATCAAAAGTAATGGCCATCCTGGATAAGACGATAGACTACATCAGACAGCAGGACTTCTGATCAGAAGATTTGGGGGAGCGTGGAACGACCTCTTAATTGCTGGAGTCCCCAGGACCACCCTGAACCGGGGACGTTGCATAGTTGTCCTCACGCTGAGTAGGCTGGTCGTGAGTTGTCCTGCAGTTGACTTGCCACGGATATGAGTTGGCCGGTGTTGAATCGGTGGTGTTGAGTTGTTGGTGATGAATCGTCCTGAACACCTCGTAATTGTGTATGTATGTCTGTTTTGTAATAGAAGTTCTAATGTTTTCGCCTTTGTGCGATCATCCAGCGCATCCCGCTCTAACCTGGGACTGAAGTTTTGAAGAACGTACTTTTTGTATTAGATAGATATAATTTAGATTCTTTAAAAATATATTCAAAGAAAAATGGCGATGTTTAGGTGTGTTTTTATAGTTGGTAATAAAGTTATTATTAGGCTTTCAAAGTGTTAGATAGATAGATAGATAGATAGATAGATAGATAGATAGATAGATAGATATGAATAGGCTTAGCTCGCCAAAAAGCTTAATGGAGATATATAAAGCAAAGTGTTATTGTATAAAAGAATAAGAAATTATTTTATGAAAAGAAACATTTTTCAAGATAAATATTTCCTTTCTAAATACACTTAACCTATCATCCCTACATTATTCACACAGATCGAACATTATTGAGTGGAAAGATCAACTAACCAGGTAATAACTATGCAAGCCTACGAACTTATTGATACCCATTAATATAAAAAAAATCGGTAGATAGATAGATAGATAGATAGATAGATAGATAGATAGATAGATAGATAGATAGATAGATGTGAACAGACTGGGGTCGATAGATAATGAACGTGATAGCTAGCTAGCTTGCTAGCTATATCGATAGATAGATGGATAGGTAAGAACATACCGAGATATATAAATAATGAGCGTGAGAGATAGCTAAATAGATACGAACTGACTGAGATCGATACATAGATAATGAACAAGATAGATAGATAGATAGATAGATAGATAGATAGATAGATAGATAGATAGATAGCAGATTGATATGGATTTTTACAGATGAAGAGAAAGAAAGATCCATAGGCTGTGAGAAGGGTGGAGGGAGAAAAAGTGAGATAAACAAAAGCATATTTGTAGTGAGGGAAAAGAAAATGTGGATGGAAGCATAAAATAGATAAAACAATAAACAAATACCTAGATGTGGGCATCGTTGGTAGATAGACAAACACATAAACGCTCAGATATTTCTATCGATGCAGATAAATAGACAGACATATATAAACATAACATATATAAACATAACAAAACCACTGTAGATTAAATCGCTTTTTTCATCACAATGTTTACAAGTGGAAGAACCTAACGTCAGCTAAAGAATGGTACAATTATATCGAGCCAATCTCTTCGGCGATGAGGCCCTGTCACCTTTGGAAATCAATGTTCTAGATGAAGCAACTTGGATTTGCACCTTGATTACTGGCGCCATTTACTTGATGTAATTATAAGACTGTAAGAAAATTCCTCCGAAAAAAAAATGGAGATTTTCTGAAGTCCCTAATATGATAAAAAACATAATATGCCAAAGACCAGTGCATATGTCTAATTAATATCGTAAATATACTGAAAATTTCATTACTAATGTATGATCCCTCTGGTTGGAAAAATGTGCAAACACTATGTACAGAGGCGCTAATATAACTAGAATAACAGAAGGCTACAATGACTTCTTTGTATGCTTTTTGAAAGAGCCTTGCATCGAGAGTATGCCTTTTCGGTATTATTTCTTCCTGAAATATATGTTCGCAAATATATTGCTGCAAGTCAAAAATTGAGAACCGCGATTTCCGGATTGGGATGAAGTGGGAAGTCTTAGAAAAAGAAGGGTAAACTCTAATGGAATATGCCAAGTGAAGACGGAAGTAAGGAATTAAAGATATGGCTGGAAAGTGTTGAAATATAGTGGAAGAAGGAAGCGATGGGTTTTTATAATGTGACAAAGTAGATTAAGTAAAAAGGCCAAAAAGAAGAGAAAACAATAATAAAACAAATAACGTATGAGTGAGATAGAAAGAGAGAAAAGAGCTACGATGGCAAATACACATAAGCCAAGAAAAGTAAAAGAATGGCAGTTGTTTTTTTTTCCCTTTTCAATTTTATATCCTTTACCTTACATCTTATCGGCAGTTCTTTTGATCTGTTATCCTTTCCATTGGCTTTGAATAAATACACAAGTCGCGGCGAATCGTTGACCGAAGTCCTTGCAAAAGATACGGTTGTCTCTTGTGAGGTGATCTTATTAAGAGGGAATGGCTGTGATTCATACAACTCTTCAGCGAATTTGTGAACCCTCAAAAATCTTTTTAATTTTGCAGAGCGGCCTTTCGTAATATCTCGGTAGTTTTTCTTTCATTTCGTTTACACTCATCTTTTGTACAGTTTTAGTTTTCACAATTTCTCATTATCTCTGTCTCTTGTCTGTATATATATATATATATATATATATATATATATATATATATATATATATATATATATATATATATATATATATATGTCTTATACTGGTATAATAACAAAATTGTCCAAATCGTGTAATAGCAAATTTGTCCAATTGTTAGATTAAGCGTTGTTGTTCCTTACAATTAATTGATTAAAGATATCTTACTGGAATTGTCCGAGGTTTTTATAACACTATTGGACTCTGAGCAATACGAATGTATAATTGTCACAAGATTAACCGAATCGTGCTGAAATCTATCATAAACGAAAATATAAGCACTAAGTTGAACTGATAATCCTTCTTCCTGTTGTGGTCACTTGAACCAAATTTCCTCTCTTGTGTTCCCTTTTTTGTAAACTTATTCACCATTCTCTTGATGGCTCTTGAATGGATAAGGTGGAAGCCAGAGTATGAATGTTGGTACGTTTACAGGGGCGCTGAATGATTTTTCCTCTCACCATTGCTCAGTTGATAAGACAGTGGGCCTGGCACAAAACGATTTTAACCTGTTTTATTTCTAGCTGAATAACTCAAACGGTTTTACAGTGATTCCTACGATGTCTAAAAAGTTTTATCTGAAAAGAAACTCATTTTGTATAGTGTTTTTAGTTAATAAACCCTTTGTGGGATGGCCAATATGTTTTTTACATGATTTGGACTTTTTGGTGTTACACCTAGTATATATATATATATATATATATATATATATATATATATATATCTTTGTTTGTCGTCAGTTTGCTCATTGTTATTTTTGTGTTTCGATGCGTATCAAATTCATTTGATACGCTTATATAAACACGGCTTCAATCGTGTGGCGATTTTGACAAGTTTTTGATGTAATATCCTAAAATAAATAATATTGTTCTACTTTGTATTGAGCTCACTTTTAAATTAATCTTACGAACGTTGGATTTTTTCCTCATCTTATATATATATATATATATATATATATATATATATATATAATTCATACAAAAAGTAAATTAGTAAAGTTAATTATATACAACAGGAAATACCTTCCCTAACAAAATTTTAAAGACACAATAACACGATGAATGTAATATCCTTGTTTTTTTAAAATTATAAGCTGTATTAGGTCTTCCATAAATACGCAAGTACTTTCGACTGTACATTCAGTCATCTTCAGGCGTGGAAATTATTTTGTTTTTGGTAAAATTCAGGTAGCATCCGAGAAGAAAAATATAATGCGAATCGAAATATGTTTTTTTTTTAATGTGTTATTGATAACATGTACAAACGTTTGTAGCGTGCAGTCGTAACGCTAATTTTGAAATTTTTTGAAAATTTAAGTGAGTGCGTTTTTTCACTAATATGGCAATTGGAGAATTTTTTTGTTGTAGGAGTTTATCAGTCAATTTGGCATGAACTAAATGGTACAATAAGTAGAGTAATGAATTTTACCAATAACAAAATAATTTCCATGCCTGAAGATGACTAAGTGTACAGTCAAATTTAAGGAAGACCTAATACAGCTTATAATTAAAAAGAAAAAGAAAAAAAAGGATCATCTTGTGATTGGTAGGCTAATGCATCTTTAAAATTTTGTTAGCGAAGGGATTTGGCCATTTTATATCATTAACTTTACTTTTTGTATTAATGATTCATTGTAATATAAATTGTACTGCACCACATATTTGATATATATATATATATATATATATATATATATATATATATATATATATATATATATATATATATAGGGAGAGAGAGATACTGTGTGGACGTATGGATCATCACTACAAGTTGACTGTCAGTTTTACGCTTTTAAGCTTTCTTCACGGTAATATACACATATCAGATTTTACTTTGCAATTAAATATTTAAGCAATAAAATTGGTATTAAGTCAGATGCTGTTAAAATGTTCATGAAACGCTGATAAATTATAATAACTACTCTTTTCTGAGTCTGCCCATTTACCAGAGTAGCGAGCAAATTCCTGTTGCTGACTTCTGCTTAGAAACATTTGTCTGACCAACTCTCACAGATCAAAACCTGTATATTGTGTTGCAAATCTGGTGAGCAAAGTTACAGTTTCCTTAGGAGAGTGCAAAATCTGGCGTGCTGAAGTTGAACAAGGACAATACCATCAACACTTCGGTCACGATGATTAGGATTTCGTGCCCAAGGCTTTTGTCAAACCGTGTTATGATTTTCAGGCACGTCCCAACGATGCCACCTGCCGAGATCATCAACTCCTCTACAAATCGAACTTTGGTAAGACTGAAACATGAGCTTCATGGTCGGATCGATAACATTCTAATCACACGTCCCGTGTCATTATATAATATATATATGTTAATTTAATTTTATATTTCATTTTCTTAGATTTCTTTAGTAGTATTATATTATATTATCCGACACTGGTATTAGTTATATCATATTGTAAATAAATGTATATAATAATATTATTAATCATATTTATTTTGTAATTTCACATACATAGAAATTGCCATGGGTTGTAAGAAGGATTTAACCTTGAAAAGTGAAAGAAGGTATTGTACAGTTATTGGTTGACAGGCGTATAATACTATAAACATCGAAAACATTGAACATAGCAATTAGAAACTTTAACAAAATAATAAGAAATACTGGCTTTAAAATGATTTGAAGGCAATAGGATAATCATCCAGAAAATTGGATTGATCAACACGTATATATTTAAAAAAGAACAATACAAAAAACAACGACTTGTATTTCAAATGTAATCAGATAGAATAGAAGTCGAATAGAAATTCATTGGCTAAAGGCATAAAAACTACAAAATTCTAACCTTAAATATCAAAAACAATTCGAAATCCAGGAACATGGCGTCTATTTCAACTACATATTCATTGCTTTCATAAGTTTGTATAATCCCAGTTTTTTTTAATATAAATTTGTGTAACATATCGAAACTTGTTAACATCAACTTTTTTCAATCGAAAATACATTCACTTTCAATAATTTTAAGGATTTTCGAATGTTCCTTTGTAATAAAACCTGGTATAAGGTATCAAAAACAATCTAAAATCAAGGGACAATGTGTCTATTTCAACTACATTTTCATTTTTTTTTTCATAAGTTTGTAAGAATTACAAGAATATTGATTTCCTAACGGTCATTCTTGTGATGAATATCGAGCTACATTGGAGGGTAGCCAGAGGTTGGGTCCTACATCGAAATATCAACCCGTATGATTAAAAGAAAATAGTTGAAAGTTTCAGTTGTTTGGGGAACCAGTATTGCAATTGTAATAATTTTCTAATTAGCGGATTGTTTCAAAGATAAATGCTAAAACTTATTGTCATTTTTTTGGACAATAATTTATTTGTCATGCAGGTTAAGACCAAGAAACGTTAACGCAAGGGGCATATACAGGTAAGACAGTGATTCTTCACATTTCCTACATTGCGAAGAAAAATTACAATCTAACAGAATAAGACGCAACCTTCCCAAAAGAAAATTCGTGGACCATCATTAAAAGAGATGTCTATATGAATAGAAGTTTATATCCAAGCAAAAGCGATTTCTGTAAATCATTTAAAACTACTTAAGTTGATTTGTTTTTGTTTTTTTATATATCACTTTTCCTCGTAAATATAACACATTTCAAACAAATATATATTCTTTTGAAATGTGGTATACATATATATATATATATATATATATATATATATATATATATATATATATATATATATATATATATATATGTACGTATGTATGTAGGTATACCACTGTATTATCAATGAGAATGTTACAGATAGAGTTTGGTAGGTCTCCATTTGTATTTAAATGAGACCTAATTGGGCTATTTTTATATAATTTATGCCCTGAAAAGAAAAACATTATACGAATACATGAGAAATTATATAAAAAACTCAAGCACAGCAACCTGTCCGTCGTTTTCAACAAAACTTACATAAAATATGGAATGCGGTCTAGACACACACACACACACACACACACACACACACACACTCTCTCTCTCTCTCTCTCTATATATATATATATATATATATATATATATATATATATATATATAAATATATAAAATTTGACGAGTTGTTTTCCCCATAATACAGAAGAGGTATGTTCAGAAATGTGCTTTAAGTAAAGTATTTTTTTTTCATTGTCAGCACATAACTAAAAGCCTTATTTTGTCTCCCAACCGCTAAAAAAGATGTGGTGTGCGTCTAATACTTTGTAAATTTTTTGTGCTCTTTTCTCGGGGCTATCTTCGTTCAAACAATGCTGAAGTAAAAAAAAAGTAAACAATATCTAATATTTTTTCTTTAATCTTCCTAGTCGGCGTATAAATACATTCAGATATGGTAGAATGTGACAAAATTATGTTGCACGTAACTGACTTAGCGAAAAAGCTCCCTCGATCTTTTCCGTTACATTTATAATTTTGCACGTTCCGTTTCATTTTGAAGACGCCGCTAAAGAAATAACCCTGTCACGAGCGTGATCGTTCGGATTATGATTACACAATCGATTTACTTTTAAAGTAGTGTTTGTGTCTTCGCAGTGGGGAGGGGCATTTTGCCAAGTGAGGTTATAATTTATAATGTTACGATAAGCACTATTTTAGATAGTCTAAACGATCTACTATAAAATAGTAGAATTATTTCGGTGGATTTTTATAAATTTTGGATAAAGAAAAATGGAAAGGAAGTATATAAAATCCTTTACAGGTAATTTTTCACAATTCTGAAAAGTCAGGAGAAAATGACTAGAAACATCAACGAATGGAACCGGACTGGTTACGGGAATACGTATTTCTCATCAGAGCTGTTCGTCAATATCCAAAGTCAAGTGAAAAAAAAATGCGATTTCAAGATATCCTTCATTTAGTTCTTTATTTAGCTCATTGTATGAGCCTTCGTAAGAAGAGACGTGACTGTATCCTATCGATGGATATTTTATCGCTTATGATAATGGTCAATTTTGAAAACACTATTCAAGAACATTGATGCAAATGAGAATGCATTAATGGAATGAAGATGCTGGTATAAATAAGAAAAATACCGGTTTTTGTTTCATTCTTAAAGACAAGCGGCACCGAAACAAGTTACTGCTTAGAATACCAGGATTTTAAGCAGTATTGAACTCCGTGAGAAAATTAAATTTTAATAAATTAAAATTATTAAATTATAGAATGTTAGTTTTTCTGTCAGTCAGATCACATTGGGTGCAAAATAAGTAGCGTGGTATTTGGTCAATGCCCATGTGGGTGACCGCTTGCAAACATTGTAAACAGTTTATTACTGTGAGAGTGCTAGATGTCTGTGATAGTCTCTTGTAAAGGCGTAAAACAATATTAAATGACATTTTTCAAAGCAAATATTTTCAGTTTGTTGGGAAGGATGACGCATTACAATCTTACATCTTTCCAACCGATATACACCATTGTTGGAGTTTCTTTATACTCGTTTAGAATTTGATTTTCCTTTTAATTCGTGCCTTTAATTTTTTACACTTAAAAGCGTTTGAAGTTAGGAAACAGCACCATTTTAAATTCATGTTCTTTGATTTAAAAACATTTTTCCTATTCCATCTTAGCGTATAATTTAATTTTAGAAAACATTCGCGTTTAATCAGATTAAAAAGAATTTAAATTATTACACTGGGATAGTTTGATAGTTTGCACACAGATCGCTCAAATATACGCATCCCATATATATATATATATATATATATATATATATATATATATATATATATATATATATGTGTGTGCATATTACGAAATTAGTATATTTTTTAGTATAATTTCATAAGTAATTACAATGGTATATTAAATATATATTTGTGTGTGTATGTGTGTAGAATAATGTATCTGCTACAAACACACGCACCTATATGAACGCACAAAACTCCCACATTATATATATATATATATATATATATATATATATATATATTAAGGGATGCTACATTTATGGGTTCAATATCAAGGATAGAGCGTAAATAAATATAAAATGGGCAGTGAAGTCAACACCCACCCGTTGTACAGAGGGTTTCATGCTAAACGTTTAGTATCCAGCATACGGTCACTTTGGTCACATATATTTCTTTCTTTTTTCTTTCTTTTTCTATCTATCTATCTATCTATCTATCTATCTATCTATCTATATATATATATATATATATATATATATATATATATATATATATATATATATATAACGACAAACCAGTTCATATATGCATTTATATATATTGATGTACTTGATATAAAACAATATATGTTATATGTTTTTGCATCAAATGTATCCACATATATGCATTTTGTTTATCTCACTCATATATATATATATATATATATATATATATATATATATGAGTGTGAGAGTGTGTACAAACATGGATGTAAATATATATATTGGTTTGTGTTTTGACAGTAGTTTTACGATGCTGGCGTTATATAAGAGCGAAACTCAAGTAAATGATTATTAATCTCTCGATCATGAAACACAATTCAGTTTGCTTAATATCATATGAAATACATGATATTAATATTAATTTAGGAGCTGCATAAAAAAAAAATCTTTGTTTCATCAAGCCCTTTGCTTATCTGTTTAGTGAAACACGGTTTAAAATGTGATTTTTCAAAATTTGATAATGTCGAACGTAATTGGCCAGCAGTTTTTCTCGAGGCTCTCTTTCTCTGCTGTCTGCGTATCGACCAACAACATCTAATAATTAAAACTTGTAAAGTTTTAATTTGATTGTTTCTAAACTTTTTATACAATTGGATCACTAAACGATATCAATCGTTCACACAATCATAAATAAAAGATATACGTAACCGTCATCTTTCAATCTCCATACAGATATATATAAAATACATACATACATACATACACACACACACACACATATATATATATATATATATATATATATATATAGATAGATAGATAGATAGATAGATAGATAGATAGATAGATAGATGCAAATTTATATGCATACACATATATATATAGAAGCATCCATAAATGTCGCACATTCGCCAAATCTAATATAAATATGTTACATATTAGTACAGCGCATTTTAAAATGTTACCTATAAATAAAAAAAATAATGTAATTTTTTATAATCTTGCTGATCGATATCTCAACAAATCTCTTTAAAAGTATCATATTGCTATAATTAATGATTAAAAGTTATATATGTATGTAGTATTCTTTTTAAATTTGCTACGGTAATATAAAAGTGCCACTGGTTTAAAAATAATATTTTTAAATGCAGTGGTTGCTTTTATCCGCGTTTTTTATACGCTGCCCCATTTATCCGCAACTTAACCCCAAATAAATAATTCATCAAAATCTAAGAATGCTGTTACTGAAAAGTCGGATATGCCAAAAAAAAAAAAAAAAAAAAAAGAAAAAAAAGAAAGAAAGAAAGAAAGAAAGAAAGAAGCTATAAAAGAGGTTCTGTTAGTTGAAATGTAAACAAATTTCATTTTAATAAAATATAAAATAAAGTATGCTGATGTTATTCAGATTTCCGGAACGAAAAAATATCTCTACGTCATATGACTTTATGCTTTTAAAATTATTCTTATTTATTACTAGTTATTGTTGTGAACTTCTTATTTTGTATAACATATAATTTAAGCTCGATAATATGTATAAAGGGGAAAAAAGATATTGCATTCGGAATTATCCGTGGTTTCAGAAAATATGTTGAGTTTCGAAGCTTAATGAGGAAAGAGGAATTCAGGAATAAACATTGATTTTATAAATTGAATATACCACTGAAAATTTCAGATTAAAATTCACATTTTCTTCGTAAAGATTCTGAAATACTTGGCAGATATAATTAAAATTGTTTAAAAAACAAGTCGTCTACACAAACACGTGTATCAACTAAATATAACTTTTAGGGAGTCACTTAGATGCATAGCATTTGCTTTGCTAGGACTTTATACAAAAACTAATAGAAAGATAATATCGGATTGAAAATAATATTCATACATTTCTTAGAAATGGTTCTATAATTTTGACTCAGAAGAAAAGAAATAGTTATTCGGGAGAGAGAATAATAAAAGAAAAGGAATGACATTTGACATGAAAGAAAAATCTGACGCAAACTTGTGAAATGGTAAGTTTCAAAAAGTGTCAAAAGAGGTTTTCGAAGTTTTGTGCTGGAGATTTCTTGTTGAATGTTGTCCCCCCCACCGGTCGGGTAAACAGGTTGAAATTCATAACCGTGAAGATATCAAGTCTACCACTCAAAATTAATTAGTTTTATACAAAGGAGATAACAGACAAAAATAAAATATCTGAATCGAAAGATGAAATTCGTTTTTAACCAGTCTGCTTTTATCAATTCTCCTAACGTATAGTTTCCAAATAATTTAAGTGAACCAATTCAACCCTATTTCCCCATGCGATTCTCTACGTTAACATAACAAATATATTCTTTTTTGGGGAGAACTATTAAGGTGGGATGTAAAATGGTTATTTTTCAAACAATATTGAACGCAACTGTTTCTAGCATAAGTTAATCAACCAGAGCTAAACCTACCAAAAGCAAATCTTGACTCAAAACTCTATCAGTAAAAGTTGTTTAATTCAAAGGGGATACTCTAATATGAGCTTCTCCATGTAATCCAGATATTTGATTGGAAATGGTATCCCCAAGTCAGTCAGCTAAAGACAGGAGTCAAGGAGAACCACCTGGATGTTAAGAAAATTATGTCATATTGAATTAGGATAACGCTAAGCCACATGATTTCCTGGTAAGTAGACATAAATTGTTAATGAAAAAAAATATTAAAAAGGACGTTGATCCATTCCTTGCTAAGAAAATAAAAATAGTAGAAGGATTTAATTATGAATTATGTAATTATTTCTTTGAAATATGACAAAATATAGGTGAATACAGACTTGAGTACATGTTTAAAATCTTCTGGTTAAAGATAAACACTTTTCTATTATTGCTGGATATTGGATTTTCTACATTTAGTTAATGTAAACAAACCTGGATTATAGCAATATTACATCATCCTCAAGTTTGAAACCTTAGAAAACTGTTTTGGGCTTAATTGAAAGCTGATTTGGTTCTAAAGAATAGTTTTTAGTAAGTTATTATACATTAAAAATAGGCAACAATCGACAATTCTGACATTCAATAACACTACATGGTAAAGGATGAAAGAGCGTGAAATCTCAGTCAAAAGTCTGCAGTTTACAATGCTATCGCTAAGTATTGTACTCTGACCGAAAGAAAAGTGGACTTCGCAGAGAAAAAAAAATCATAATCAAATACATTATTTCACGATTTCCAACAAGTTCATACAAAACAATTTTGAGCAACTTCGA
>CAHIKZ030002777.1:2007500-2077500 GCA_903632075.3 Acanthosepion pharaonis
ATATAATCTTTCTTAATATCATAACCATAAACTGGAGAAGAGAAAGGACGGATGCATAGAGTAATTGCGTAAACGACACGAAATTGACTGGAATTTTTTAATTCCGAGCAACTGTATATTACACAACCCTTGCGCATTCACGGCTCCCATATATACATACATACTTATATATATATATATATATATATATGCGTGTGTGTGTATGTGTGTGTGTATATGTGTATGTGTGTGTGCGTGCGTGTGTGTGTATTCTTAATATATTCTACATATGTTCTTCATTTAATTGACTGGCAGATGTTGAGGCTTCAAGGAACTTAGCATTCGCTACTATAACTGCTGAAACGTTATCTACCAACTGTGCTCACATCCACTCTAATCAGTCAACAAGCGTCAGTTTATGTGAATGGGTGCAATAGATTGACGTGATGCAACTGAAGAATGTTACGCAAGGCATGCTACAGCGTGTTTGGCAAGAACTGAACTACAGACTCTATATGTGCGCATATTGAACATTTGTGAAGTTTGTGAAATCGCTTATCAAATCTACATCCATGTTCTAATTTTGATAAATATATCTTTTATTACTGTTCAACATTAAGCGTATTTAAGTTTGCTTGCCTGAGGCATGTATTTGCTCTGATATTCACATTTAAATGATGTGAATTATTTGGGCAAACTCTGAAGAATTTTTCTCAGTATTAATTATTTTTAACGTCGTAGTGACCTTATTCTGATTACTGGTGCTTTTAATTCATGTTTTGTTCTACACACCATAAAGTGTCCGTGATGCAAGCAGTCTCAAGCATTATTCGAACTCTGTTCATTGATGCTTGTCTCCTGAGTTGGTAGCCCCTAAGTCAGCGAAACAAAATCGATTTTGATGGACAAGCTTTTTGATTACCTTTTCTTTAAAAAAAATGGGTAACCCAAAATCAATTCACTTTTGATTTTTATCACAGCACCTCTTCGTTTTTAGATCCAAAATCCCGGTGCAAACAACGTGGAGTGAAAATAATGAATGCGTTTCCGAGAGACTTGAAAATGACCTCCTGTGTCCTTGAAAAACCTACTTGTCCGGGACAACACTTTACTAAATAGGCTAGAAAAGCTAAACTGGCCAACAGCATACAAATTTACTCACATACTTTAAATATTTGATTTCTTTGACATAGTATATCATAGCATATCGTAGATCTCATCATGTTAGTTGTGTTAGTTCAAGTTGTCCGAAATTCTCAAATGAAGTTTTCACTTTTTGGCAATAATGCCAAGACTTCATCTAAGAAGTTCCTAGAATATAAATCTGGTAGATAAGATATTCGTGTTTAAGATAATATATATGACGAAAAATGGGGATTATATGTCAAAATAGAAAAATCTCCCAAGTAACGCGTTTCATCCTTAAAATAAATTTCTTTAGACTACTGCTATTAAATTAGTTTAAAAGATTTTTGCTTTAGAAACGAAACATTTTCTACTTTGTCATTTAGTCACCCAGAGTAATCTGATTTATAACCTTTTCTTTTACGAAAAATCAAATGCATTTGTAGAAACGGTCAACCTTCAAAGGAATTCGTATTAACTAACAAGTAAATTTTAAAACAAAATTGGATTAAAATTTCAAACTGGATATTTTCCACCATAAAGGTGATTTGATGTTATCTAACTAAATATCTGTTTAACGAACCTGATGTGTGGATTTTTTTTTTGTTAAAAAAGTTGACTGTAGCACATACTATAAAAAAATAAACTCTACAGAAAAAAAGCTGAATAAAATAATGGATTGAAATTTTTTATGACTTCATTTGGAATCTTCCAGCGGAAAATATTTTCCTTTATCATTTTCGGTTTTTAATACAAGAAACGCTCCCGCCTTCGCTTAAAATCATGTCATTCATCCAACATCCAACCGATATTCGTTCGGTTTCTGTTCGTTTATAAAATGCATTTTTTTTTTATTTCTTGTTTCCTTTGTTTCGACACGTTTCTTGTTTCTCAGTGTGTTTTGCAAAGAGACCTTCAAGTTTTTATCATGTTCTCATATCTCTTGAATGCTCTCTCTAAATCTGTAAACTATGAAATTCCTGTAACTACATCTTTTCATTCGCTAATATTTTTACTTCGACTTTTCTTTCATCTTCCTTCGTTTATTCTTTCCCTCGACATTGAATATTTTCTTTCTTACTCTTTTCCACTTTCTTCTCATCTGTGACTTCCGTAAGTTTTTTCATTCATTTCTTTTCCTCCTGATACATCTTTTTTTTAATCGTTTTTTCTTTTATTTATTCCTATTTCTCTCTTGTCTACCATTTATGTTTCTTCTCAATTCGCCCGCCTTCTACACTTGTTCGTTTCTTTTTCATTTTCTCTTCGTCTGTTTCATTTTCTTTCTCTCTTCTCTTTCTTTCCATTTTCTATTCTTTATTCTCTAATGCTTCCTTTATTCCTAATTTCTTTTTCTTTTTTTATTCATTAGTTTTCTTTTTCGTTCACATTTTCTTTCCCTTGTATAATTCACATTGTCACATCATCCATTGATGCTGTGTTTTCACATTTTTCACATTTAAAAATCACTTTGGCTTTTGCAGACAGGGTCTCTTTTTGTGTCTTTTATTCAGAGTTTTATACCAAAATTCCACCCAATTGTTGAGTAGCAGCCAGTCAAAATAGCCGGTGGGATACTCTGCTATTTTACTTTACAATCTTTTCAACGACACATTGGACACGGAAACACTGATCACAAACAAAGACCTTTTCAATAAAGTTTTCCAACAAAACTGCGAAAAGCGTAGCAAGAATGGACAACAAACTCTGGAGTGGTGAGAATAACGAGAAGAAATTCGAAAATAAATGATTATAAACGAAGTAGAAAAGCAAAAATACAATCGCCACCAAATTAAAAAAATATTTCAATTCACAAAATTAGAGTAGTAGAAGTGCCTGGTAGCGATTGCGTTTCATCTTTGTTTTCTAATTGTGCCGTCGTATTGAAGTTCATTAAAAAGTATTTCACAAAGAAGAGTCCATCGCTTTGAATGGTTTTGAAGCTGGGGGAACAGAGAAGAAGAAAGCAGGGACGAGAGAAGAATAAATGAGAGAGAGAGAGAGAGAGAGAGAGAGAGAGAGAGAGAGAGAAAGAGAGAGAGAGAGGGGGAAAGGAAAGAAAAGATTCATCGAAGAAACTTGATAAGGAAGAAGAAGAAAAAGTAGTAGTAGTAGTAGTAGTAGTAGTAGAAGAAGAAGAAGAAGAAGAAGTTTTTAGTCACAGTGATCTTAGTGACTAAAAGCTGTTTTTGATTTTAGAAAAAAATTAAAAAAATGTAATGGCAGGAGACATTTCTGGAAATTAAAAAAAAACGGATAAAGTAATAGAATATAAAACAAATTCTCTGTTAACAATGACAACATGATCATAATAAGAGATAATTAGAAAGAAAATTGGAAACAAAAAAATGTCATCGTCTGTTATTAGAAGAAAATTTGGGTGGGAAATATGTTGGTAGTTGTGGTAGGTTGAATAAAATGGCAGACACTGTCGTATAGAAATAGGTGAAAGTTTGCACAGGTGATGTCGGCCAAAATCAAGAGCTAATCAGTTCTAAATGTAAACACACTCCGGCACATATACCAGTAAAATATATTTGTTTACTTTCTGTTTATATTAAAACAATTAGGAATGATTAAATTTTATATATTCTGCGTTACAGCGAAACCCGGGAGAAACATGCCTTGCAGCAAAATTATGTTTTCACTTCTGTGGATCGTCATGATTTTAAAGAAAATTCAAATTATCGGTAAATCAGTTGTTTTCTCTGCTGATAAAATAAAATATAACTTACATTTTAAAGAAAACTGAAAATCATTTATACAAAAAGAAGGTATGAACAGAGTTCAGACTTGAAAAAGTATGGAATTTTTGTAAAGTTTATATCAATTGCAAATATCGCATTTTCGGTAGAAAAATCTTTCAGTTTAGAAAAAATACAAAGAGAAGTGAAACGAAAAGTAAAAAATCAATCACTCCTGGCGAATAGAAAAATATATATATATATATATATATATATATATATAGGATTAATATGAGAAAAAATTGTCACTTAGCTGACTGATATTACCTTCAGTATTCCGACTCCAGAGTATCGTAGACAGACCTGTTCGTCCATTATTCAGCGGGTATCAGCAATCTACTGCTCTGGTTTTTCTTTTTTTTCTTCTTTCTTTTTACACTCTGGTGTAAATTTTCTTCTGTATTCTCTGTGTTTATGTGTGCTCTTGTCCACCCGGTTGTGTGCACTAGTCTGCACGGGTTTGCGTTGAGATCATTTTGCCATTTTCTTCGATTTTATTTAATTATTTTTTTATTCTGTTGCTGACTTAGTTTGGTTTTGCTTCGGCTCTAGACGTGGTCTATTTTTATTTATTTTTTTTTATCGGAATAATTTTTTTGTTTTTGCTAGGGAATTTGGCCTTCCTTTATTTACGTATTTATATAAATAATTGGTACTAATCCTTTATATATATATATATATATATATATATATATATATATATGATACCAATGATTTTAATGCTTAAATGGTAAACACTTATGCATACATGCTTACATATCCATACATGCATATATATACACACACACATATACACATACGAATACATACACATATTTATATATGTTCCCTGGGCTATTATTCCATTTCTTTTATTCAGTTTGGTGATATCATAAGTATTGATTATAGGAGGTTAGATTTATAATTAAATTTATTTATTATTGTTAGAATTTATATGCATATATCTGTAATTATACGCCTGGATATACGTACACTTACACATCTATTCGTCCGCGTATATAGGCATACGTATGCATACATATGTACACACCGACGCGCGTACACGGATTCATGTACACTTAAGTCTGTGATTTCTTAGTTATAAACAAGTGCATAAATGATGAAGTTATTTAATTCTTTAAATATCATTTCATATATATATATATATATATATATATATATATATATATATATATATAGTACGCACTCACGCACACCTACGCCCGTATCGCACACACCTATATATAATTATTAAGTAGTTTATGTAAGTAAAATAAGTGGCGGCTTATATAATATGTTATAATTTATCGTTTACTTAATGTTTCATTTTTATTTTTGTTTAATGAGTAATAGTTTATTTGTTTTTGCCGTGGTGTTTTTTTTTTTATTGGTGTATTAATTATGTTGGTTTAGGTTTGTTCATTTTTGGTGTTTTGTGTGTGTGCATGTACATGTACACACACGCGCATAGGTGTATACTTTAATATTTGTTGGTTTATGTGTTTATTAATAAATTAAGTTTAGATTATATGTGCTTCTTTTATTTATTTAACGTCTGTATTATATTTTTTTAAGGTTATATTTATTTTATTTATATTTATTTTTTTTCATATTTATATAGAGGTTAGATGGCATAGATAGTAAATATTTATTTTTATGCCTACATTTACACATGATTTCAGTTTTCTTGTTTAAGTGTTTATTTAGTTTTTTTAAAACTAATTATTGCTAATTTTTTCTTTAGGAAAATTTACAATTTTGGCTGTTGATACTGTATTGGCTACTCCTTTTCCATTTGACTTTGGTGTGGATATTGTTTTTTGGTTCCATATGTATTTTGATAGGGTTGTACTATTTGTGTTTTCTCTTTCGAACGATATTTTGTGTTTATAATACCTTCCTTTAAATGTTTTTTTTTTTCTGTGGCCCCTATGCAAATTTTGTCATCTGCGTTAATGTTATTATTTACGATGGCTTTTTATATTATGTTATTGGTTAAGCATTTACTGTTAATTATATATATATATATATATATATTTGTGTGTGTTTGCGTGTGTTTGCGTGTGTTTGTGTGTGTTTGTGTTTGTGGAATAACTGTGTGTGAAACGAGATTGGAGATGTTGAGACAGAGCGGAAAATCCTATGAACGACGCGCCGACATCTGTTGTTCTCGCCTTCTTCAGGTAGGAATGAGAAACACAACTGTGTTTAAGAAGAAATGCGTTGGGATTTTTTCCCTCGAGGGGCAATTAATTAAATCACCTTATTAGATGCGACAACCAGAAACAAAAATGTTTGTTTATTTCTTTTACTCTGTTGTAAATTTTTGTATTAGAAATAAAGTTTAAGTTAAGGTTATGGGTTATTTATCTGTTTAGAGATGTTGTCGTAAGTATAAAAGTAAGAGTATCTCTAAAAAGAATACCCGCTCGGCCCGGTGGCTAGGATCAAAGTGTAGTATCTGTGCTTTGTGAGCTGCCGAGCCGGGTGTCTGTCGAACTCTCTGCTTGCAGAGAGACGAAGCTCCGCCGAAGGGTAGGGTTTCGTTCGGGAGGTTTGAAAGCCCGCTTGGACGGGTTTAGATGGGTTTTATTTTTGGCTGGGCCTACGGCTCGGACATACCCACATTAAAAAGGCCTTGTGCCACATTCAATTCCTGTGGGTCAATTGATAAATACCATAAAAGTAAGAATTTGCTTTTGTGTTTGCATTTAGAAATTACATTTGATATTTTGTTTAGGTGTTTATTGAAAGCTGATTATTGTTATTTCTTCTCTAAGTAAAAGCTTCGACGTTTGGACAAGGTTGTGCAAGATTTTCTATATTCATGTTATTGATTATATGTTTTGGTTTGGTTTCTGAAGTTCCATATGTGCTTTTACATTGTTGTTCTCTTTGATTATTTTTTGTTGATTGATTTTTTCTATGAGCCGTTTTAATGATTTCGTAGGAATTTTTCTTATTTTAGATCTTACAGAAGTTTAGTATATGAAGTTGATTTATAAACAATTAACACATAGTGGGCATTCGTGATTTGTTCGTGTTGGTGTTGTGGATGACGACTTTTTCGTTTTATTTTTATTAGAATAAACGTACATTAATTTTAAGCAAAAATAAATAGCTAAACTCCAAAAAGCTTTAACATTTAGCTATAGCTGATCTGAAAACATGCTGTAGCGAATTTCTGCATTTTTGAAATGCTTCAATCATGGCGAAATATTCCAACCAAACTACGATGAAGATAGACAAGAATATGAGTCAAAGTGAATTCGAAATAATAAAAAAAAACATATTTCATAAATTCTCCTGAAGTTTCAAAACCCTGGACGGGATTCGAACCAATTTTCACGTACTCGTTCTTAAAATATACTGTATAAGATTGTACAGAGAATGATCAGGACTTCAAAAGCTCAACAAGGACTTCCAGAAAAAAGATGGATGAATGTAACTTGTCCGATTTGGTATCAGTAGGCCACTAAGTGCAAAATTCAACACATTTGTTGAAGGGGAGTCATTCTACCTCCCCGTCCGTCCGTCCGTCCGTCCGTCTGTCTGTCTCTCCCGCTCTCTCTCTCCGTCTCTCTCTCTTTCTGTGTGTATATGTGTTCAGTAAAGTGTTAGGGTTATTTCAAACTCAGATTCTACTTATATACAATTATACACGATATTTTATACTGTAAATCCTAAATCAGTTCCTGACTATCAGTTTATTCTCAGTACCGACTAAAAAGTTGTAATTCCAAGACCGTTCTTCGACATGAAGTCGAAAACATCGCTTAACTTTTCTCTGTACTTCAGTGCCACTTATTTTACCAATCTGAATAATGATAAAATGGCGCAGTTTCTTTGCGCCATTGTCCGATAGAGGGCGCTTCTGTTTGTCATTTATTGTGTCACTTCCTTATTATTGGATAACGTTTGTCCACTTGACGATGTCAATATGGTGTTAGTTTTGACTGGCATTGATATTTTTTTGTATTAATTCTGTTGTTCACTGTTCTCTTTCTCCACTTTTTTGAACAGGCTTTGTGCAGGCAAATTTCATTAAAACCGAAGCCATCTACAACACTTGAGTAGGCAGTACAGCTGGGAAGCCAGGTTGGAATTGAAAGTAAATTGACGGGAAGAAGAAAGACACGAGGTAAATTTTCGATAATTCACAAATTCTTACTGAAACATGCACGCACATTAATTCTTCCTTAAAATCTTATTTATAGATTAATTCACTCAAAAGTATTGTGTGTCTTAAAACGGCAATTTCATCTCTGTGAGAAAAAGGGAGAGGAAAGGGAGTGTGTCCAATTCACGTTGAGTTTCCAAAAACACATGTATAATCTTAATGTGTTTTTTGTTACTACCACTTCAAGAGTTAATATTTTCTTGCTTCTCTGTTTTTCGCCCTTATTTAAGAAGTTTATTTCATACACATATGACATTTTCTTTAAGATTAGATGTGCACACAAGGGTTTTATTCAAAATATTTTATACGCACATGCATATAAACTCTTAATATATATATATATATATATATATATATATATATATATATATATATATATATATATATTACAGAGCAAAAAATCCAAAATTACCTCATGTAGGTATAGTCTATTTCAGGCCAGCACTCACATATGGTAGTCTTCCTCAGCCCTAGACTGACTGTCTCGGAATGGTGGTTTTGAATTTACTTCAGATAGCAGTCGGTGAAATATATATATATATATATATATATATATATATATATATATATATATATATATATATATATTAGAAGCGTTTAATCTTGAATTGCAACAGTGCTCAACACGCGAAGCTTAGAATAAGCGCTCCTTCTATTTCCCCAAAAAGGAATAACACATCTTATACAGTCAAGCATAAAGAGATATTGGCAACATACCAAAACAAAGCACTTTCAAAATGGCTGAAGAAGTGCCCGGAAGCGCTTGAAACAATAGACAATACGGACAATTTTTGCACTCCTTTACTCGCACCAAACAGAAAGATATATGAATGCTGAAAAAAACTAAATCAAAATTTAATTACATTTTCCTTGTCTGTCATATTCAACGAAACATGAACATAGATATATATTCTGTTTATACGTTATTTTTATAGACAAAAATAAGCAAAAGCTTCGTTAATAATAAACAGTATTAATTACATTTACGGTCCTTAATGTCCAAAAAACTTCGTAGAAAATATGTTTCCTCTGAGAGGGATAGGAAGCGGTATCCAACACGGAACCGTCATTTAACCTGACGTGCTATACCATTTAGCTACAAAAGAAACGTCTGATCGTCAAAGTTAAATTACTATTTTTAAGTAATAAATTTTAGATCGTGGGAAATTTATTGTTTAAAAACAGCATTTTGACATTTAAGTACAAATAATGTTTGCCTTGAATGTGTAATTTTCTAGAAATACAGTGGCATTTTAACCTATTTTTGACGAAATAAAATCTTTACTATTATGCGCATGCGCGCAGAAACAAACACATATAAACAGACACACACACACACACATATATATATATATATATACAGTATATATATACACAGTATATATATATACAGCATATATATATATATATATATACATATATATATATATATATATATATATATATATATATATATATATATATGCATATATGCGTGTGTGTGTGTGTACATTTAGTAAAATACATATACGAATACAACATACAAATCTTGCGTGGATATATATTTTCATTGTGTCTCGTACATACATATGTATATGTTTAAATACATATATATGTATTTAAACATATTTGGTCATAATTGCATGCGTGTACATGTGTGTCTCTTTGTGTGTATGTGTCTCTTTACAATGATTATTTTTCGATACGCCCACCCGTAATTTTTTGCCTACGGTCATTTCTAGTTATAAACAGATTCACGCAAAATATATAGTACTTTTTCCGATAAACGCATAATTGCATATGCTTTTTATGGCGTCATCAATTTCAAGCACTTTCTTATATTCGAACTTATCACTTAAGCTTTTTTATGAAGCTAATCAACATTTAAATATTTGATATTTTCATCTTTTTCGATATATTCCCTTTTTCAAAGTTCGCTTTCGCATTTTCGTTTTAAATTTTCCTTCTTTTAATTCTTTTATTGCTTTATGAAAGCATTGCACATAGTTTTGAAATTTTATTTTAATTAAATGACTTTGGAAATCTACTTTTTCAGTCTTTCTTTGGATTTATTTTACCCCATCATTCATTTTCCACATATTTTCTTTTTTCGTTTATTTTAATCCGTGTTCCTTTTTTCTCGTGCTGCTCTCCTCTAGAATTTTCTCATTTCGTTCAGATTTCTCGCCTTCCAAATAAACGATTTTAAAACTCTTTGCCTATTTTCATCGGCATAATGCTTTGTTTTTGTATTACTAAATTTCTTTCTCTCTTGTTTAGGACGATTCGATTGATTATGCGATCTTGAGACAAGCGACGATACATGGATGTTTTCTTTATATTCATTTCATAATTCAAGGCATTGAGCAACACATCAAATTTTTGAGTATATGGATGTCCGCAAATAATATAAAACAAGACAAAACAGAAAGAAGAAAATGAAAAACCTGGAAACAGTGAAGAAGAGGCAAAAAAAAAATGTCGGAAATAATGACGAAAAACAAGGTGGCGGTAGAAATTATAAAAAAGACACCATTATTCATAAAATTCTAATGAAAGGGAACATAAATAAAATAAAATTTGTTTTAAATCATAAAAATAGAGAAGTAAAAATAAGAAAGAAAAAAATGAAAATAAAAATTGCAGATAAATGGAATGATTTTTTTCATTACATGTATTTCATTTATTAATTTATTAAAACCCCTTTGAGAAAATGTTCCTTGAAATCGCAAAACTTGAGCAAAAAATGAATGAGAAAGAAATTACGTTAAAATGATTTCCTGTCAAAAGTGTCAAAAACGACAGACATGTATGTGTGTGCATATGTATATATTTATAAATGTAAGAGTATCTGAACTAGAGATTTGTGTCTGTACCTAGGTGCTTCTGTTTAGTTCATCTTGTGCATATATATATATATATATATATATATATATATATATATATATATAGATAGATAGATAGATAGATAGATCGATAGATAGATAGATAGATAGATAGATAGATAGATAGATATATATAACAGTTAACACTGAAAACACTCAGAAGCAACAGACTGTTACATGCCAAACGCAATCGTCAAGCTTGATGATTGCGTTTAGCATGAAACAGTCTGTCGCCTCTGAGTATTGACTTCAATAATCACTTTACATACGCTCTCTCTTTCTCTCTCTCTCTCTCTCTCTATATATATCTATATATATATATATATATAATCGGAAACATGTTCGTCTTTTTAATATTAAAACAATTTGATTCTTTTTTGAAGTTTTCATTTTCATCTGAATGGCGGAAGTTATTCTACATTTCTCCAAAAAAGGATCCTTTAAAAAAATTTACATTTCAAATAAGATGACGCCCTTGCACATTATTCTCTCAAAACTCATCAGTTTCTAGATAACAATCCGTGAAGGCGAATATGTAAAGTTGATCGGCGTCCACATTCAGAAATCGATCATTTAGTATTCGCAAATATTATAGAACTCTCATCCATACCCGCCATATATACAGCACCACTTACGTCGTATGGAGATCACCATTTGGTATGGTTAGTCAGTATTTACATTACTTGCTTCATCATATCCAAATCGTTAAATGTAAATCGTTAAATTTTATCGCCTATTACTTTTTCAGAACGTTTAAATGAGTGGTTGCAATTTTCTTTTAAAATGCACACACACACACACACACACACACACACACACACACACACACACACACACACACACACACACACACACACATATATATATATATGTATATATATACTACTCAAATTCAGTTTAATTTGATCATAAATATTTACTTACTCTGACTTTTAATGTCCAGCATATCTTTCGACATATTAATTTACATGTTGTTTGCACTTGCACTCAAGCAGTAAAAGCGTTGATAATCCCTTCAAAATGACTGAAGAAAATTCCTTCAATTCTTATTAAAACATTATTTCGTGCCCAGAACTATTGTCTATGTATGTATGTATGTATGTGAGTGCGAGCATGTGTGCGTGCATGCGTGTATTGTGCGCGTGTGTGATTTTCTTATTTTTGACAACGTCATAGAAATTCTAAAAAAAATGTAAACTTCCAGTGCAAATTCACTAATTCTTTATGTCGCTGATACAGAACAAACCTGTTTGACTGAAAATTACCGGTCTTATTTTCACTGGTTCAATTTTCACACCGAACGCCAGGTTACCTGGAAAACTGTCACCATATCGGAAATTTGTGTTATCCCCTGGTTGCTGTCAAGACCACGGTAGATAGGGTCTCATACGTACTATCTCTCTAACAGGTTGTTCTATTAACGTTTTTGATCACACACATCATAAGTTTCAAGTTGAGGTGATTTTCTGGTACGTTACAATAAGATAACAGACTATTTTGTGGCATCGTAATAAAATACATCGTTACACATAGAAGAGCTTTCAGATCAGTTCTTTGGGGGGTCATTGGTCATATCTAAATGAGTTATAAATGAAAACATGTGTTCTGATTGATATGAAAGATCATAAAAGAGATATACACCCCAGACTATCTGTGATTTCAATGGTTTAAACAATGTAATTTAAAAATAAAGATGTTCATTTAATTTCCAAATTCTATAGAAGTAATTATCATTAGCGAGCATCTATGAAGATTATATCACAATTTAAAGAAACACACTCTGAAATGAAGATGATCGGCACATTGCCGCTTATCATTGATCTGACCAAGTGACGAATTACTTGGCTTTTAACTCTCAGTACCTGAAAATCCATGCTAGTATCATTTCACCATCTTTCATCAGACCATCAGTTTTCTTCAGTTATGATCAACAGTTGCACTTTTAACAACGATCCATGTTTTGAACGTCTATTGTGTATCAATTTTAATCCTGATCCCAAATTGAACTCATATGTACATTATTAAAGTTACTGGCAAATGGTCGGCTCATTGTATCGCTCCAGAAAACACCTGGCTCCTTCTAGCATGCTTTATGTTTACAAGAATCAGACTAGACCAAAAATGGCATATTAATGCCATATTCGAATTGAAACAAATCAACCTTCACTTTCCAGCATGAAAAGAGTTCAAAATTGTTCTTGCAGTCTTGTAGATAATGCGAGGCTTATTTTTCACTCTGCAAATTCGCAAGCCTATCATTATTTTCATGGCAAATATTCAGATGAACTTAATTTGGGTCCAAATGCTTTGTGCGGATCTAGGATAGAGATGATAGCAGAAATCATGTAAGGGGTTATATGCATATCTCTCAACAGATATTCATTTCTAGGAGGGAAAATAGGCAGAAGAATTTACTTGCAAAGCATTCAGCTTTATCAACAGAATATGATAACACCTCATATTGGGAGGAATAGAGATCTTACACTTATTTAATGCTCTATTACAGAGACGCCAGTTATCACGAGAGCCAAAGTTGTTAGAGTCTATGCAGTGTCTTTTTCTCTCGGCAAACAAGGACATCGCTCCTTTGAGGACTCGCTTACATTTTTTTTTATCTAAAAGAGGGGCAAATTCTTCGACTGACATCAATTCAGCCGGTTTTCAATCCTAGCTAGAGGCAACCGTAGCCACACTGATGAGCTGTGATACAGCGATCAGTATGTCTGTAGATGACAATATGTGTGTGTGTGTGTGCGCGCGCGCGCACGCGGCATATTTAGGGAGCAAATGTTCTTTAAGATAAAAACTAATAAAAACGACAGACATTTTGTGTCTATTAATTTTAGTGGTTCACTTTTCCAAGTACGAATAATCCTTCTCAGAGAAAGAGGAAATAGTCCGAAGTTCATTCCGGAAATAAAGTATCGGAAATAAATCCAATGTTGTGCATGAATATACTTGTTCAATCGGAGAATGCTTCTCTATAATGAAATAAATAAAAAACAAAACAAAAACAAACACAAAATGTCTTACATAGGATATGCCACAACTACATTTTCACGGTAGCTTATGATTCTTGAAGCAATACTTATATAACAAAAACAAAACATCAATAAATAAAAACAATTATAACTTAAGTGTATATAAAAAAAACATAGACATCATACCTCTTTTACGGCATAATACTTTTTGATTATGTCATGTTTATCTTATACGCTTTTTAATAATGGACTGCTTTATAATATTGAGTACTTTACTATCAAAAATTGTTATCTTTAAAAGCGGTAACATCTAGAAATACTTTAGTCGATCTTTTTCTTTAACCTGCAACCTTTTTTTTTTTATCATTACACATGGTGGAATCAAAAATAAATCGGATTTAGGCTGATTTTACAAGTAAATCTTTTTGTGTCTGATTTTTTTTTTAAATACGATTTCATATTGGAAATTTCTAGATTAATTGTGCGTTTTTCTATCTTACTAAATTTAGGCCGGTTCTTTAATGGGTTTGAACTTTGTCGTTTTTTTGTCTCTCGCGGCTTTCACTTTCTTTTGTTTGGTTTTCCTTTTTGTTTTAATGCATTCATAAAAATAGTTTATATGTGTGTATGTGTGTGTATGTGTGTGTGTGTGTGAGCGTATTTGTTCATATATTTCATCATATTTTTTTTTTATAAATTTCACACATTTTTCTTGAAAATCATCCAGCTAAATCTCACCCTGCGCATTATACCTTAGAAAACATAGCTTTAAATAGGGCAGCATATAAATATTTAGAATGTATAAAAAAAAATCTAAATAGGTTTTCGTTCTTTTCTTCCTTCTTTCTTTTTTTTTTTTTAATACGTTCTCTATATTTGGAATATATAAAAATACATTTTGAATCATGTCTTTTCTTCCTTTCTTCTGTCTTTTCTTCCTTTCTTCTTTCTTTCTTTCTTTCTTTCTTCAGTTCAGAATTTTTGTTCTCCTTTTTATGTCTTCACCTTCTCTCTTTACAGTTTCATTTCTTTCAATAATAGCAAAATATTTTGTTTTCTCAATAATCGCTGTTAAACCATATTCCTCTCTCTTTCGCTGTCTTTCCTTCTTCGTTGATATTAGTTTCTTTTAACCTCCATTTGACCCCACTCTCTATATCACACATTCCTCCCATAAACCTTATTTCTCTTCCCTCACTTTTCCAATTTTTGCCTCGTCACTTTATCCCTATATTTCCCTTACTTTTCTCCTCCTCTTTCTCTCTCTCTCTCTCTCAATTTTCTCTCTTAATCATCATCTCCTTCCTTCACGTCTTCTCCTATCATCATTATCAGCATAATTTCTTTTTACTTTATTCGGCCGAACCACTTCCGTTGATCCTAGCTTACGGCTCAGTGGAAGGTTTGATGTTTTTGCCAGCATCCTAGTCTTGCATCTTGGCGAGATTTCTACTCGGGACGGACTTAAGGGGCTTCCATGTTGAGTTGCGCCTCGTTATCCTTCGGCCCCCTAAGATATGGAAAAATATTACCCACCATTCACTCTGCTTGAGACCGTACGGCCGATGATAATGTCTTGTCTAGACGGTATCAGTAGGCAGTCTCATTGATTTCCGTTCTTGACGTGTAAGATTTTTCTTTCTAAGATGAACTGATCTTAGTTCACTGTCCTTGGGCTTACGTTAAGGCGACACGTGTAAGGAGTAAACTGATAGGCTAAGAGTGGTCCAAGGAAAGAGAGAATCGAAAAAGAAACAGAAATGAGAAGGGCAGAGAACGGAAGGATGCGTCAATGGAGCGAAAATAAAAAAAATAAAAAAAAACGAAAAGAAAAGGCTTGATTTCTTCTCGTATATGTAAGGGTGGATTTGAGCGTTTGAATCAAGATTTGAATGAAGATTTACCATGTACAATAAAAAGAAAGAGTAGAAGGAAAGTTTTAATGAATAAAATGAAGAACAGCACATACAAAGGGAATAAAGAACAGAAAAGACTAGAGAAACTCTTTTAAAATTTAAAATAAATAAGAAGAAGATGGGGGAAAAACTTTGCGTAATGTATTTATGATGAAGGGTTGAGAGAAGAAGAAAGAAAAGGAATGAAAATAAAGGAATGAAAAAAGAGGAAAAGCAAGCGAAAAATAAAAGAAAGGAAATAAGATATTGTAAATGTTTTTTTGAATGTAGAACAGGAAAAAGATCATGATAATAAAAAAGAAATTATAACAAAACGGAAACATGGAAGATATTGGATAAGACACAAAAACGTGAAGCAAAATATAATTCCTTATGTATATCCACTGCTTGTCCCGGGTCCGTCTCTCTCCCCTCACTCTTTCTCGCTCTCTCTCCCTATATATATATATATATATATATATATATATATATATATATATATATATATATATATATATATATATATATGACAGACATTACATTTATTTATCTATCTATCTATCTATCTATCTATCTATCTATCTATCTATCTATCTATCTATCTCTACATATATAAATCTGTTTGCTCGAGAATAGATAGATATGTATGAAGATCTATCTGGCATTAACATACATACATACATACATATATATATATATATATATATATATATATATATATAGAGAGAGAGAGAGAGAGAGAGAGAGAGATGAGTAAACTAATCAATTTGTAAATTAAGAGACTAAAAAAATCTGCAGTTAATAATGTAAATTAATGCGTGCACTCGCACACGCATATATCTATATATATCTATATTATATATATATATATATATATATATATATATATATATGTGTGTGTGTGTGTGTGTGTATGTATGTATGTATGTATATATATATATAGGAAGATAGAGATATAAAGCCTCGAAGCATCTGTTAAATGCACAGATAGTCTCGGCTGAATCAAGAGATATTGAACAGGACAACCAGTGCGAATGGGAGAAAGAGTTAACGTAGACAACAAACAAACAAATATGCATACAAACAATGAACGCAAATAGAACTTAATACAAACATTAGTGATCTATATGAAGGCGGGGAAGTCGATTGCTTGCCCTAATATCACATCACATGACGTATTTTTCGTTTGTGTAATCAGAACAATGTTCATTTTCAGGGTGTTTTCGTCAGTTTTCCCTCCTAAACGTTCCCGTACATAACATTTTCTTTTTTTTTTTCAATCTTCTAACCCAACCCATTCCGATTGTTCACGTTATTTTGCCGAAGGGCTTCCATACTGGGGTTTGGTACGGGCTTATTATGTTGTATTTTCTTTTAACGTTTTTAGAAGGGTACACGCGATATGCAGCAGGGCTCGGATCCTGACACAGCAGTGGGAAGGCTCCACCCACATCTCCATTACGCATGCGCAAACACAGATCACTCATCGGGGCGACAAGAAACATCACAGTGTGCAAAAGCTTTGGCAGCATTACGCTTAAGTTTGTATCTATGACTGACCAAAAACAACTAGAAAAAAAAGAAAAAAAAAACAAAGCACGATTTTTATGGGTTCGCTTTTCCATATCGGCCTTCCGTATTTAACTTGCATTGCTTAGTCTGACACAAGGAGACATTTTTAAATCACTTACTGTGTTTAGTTACTAAACTTTTATTAGCTCAGCACAAAACAACAAAATATTTACAAAGACTAGGAAAAAGAAACGTGTATGATACCAGATGAAAATAGAACGATAATACTGTTCGACAAGACAAACTTTGTTAACCATTCCCCCACAATGAGGCATTCCCTCGCAAAAAATGAAAGTAGTGGATAGGCATATATATATATATATATATATATATATATATATATATATATGTCATTTGTCATTTATTCATTTATTCATCTTAGTTAAAGTTTATGGGAGAGAATGTAACCTATATATATGATTTATCCTGCAACTTTCAATCAATTCATTTATTGTTATTTTATTTTTTATTTATTTTTATTTGGAGTACATTTCAGAATGTATATATATATATATATATATATATATATATATATATATATATATATATATATATATATATATATATAGTTAGTTAGGTACCTCCACTTTCTCGCTAAAATATAGCATAGCATGAAGAAAAAAACAAAATTAATAAGAAAATATTATCTTCAAAATGTTTATTTTATTAATTTTTGAATCCTTTCTATTATGTCTGCAATTTTGGTTAAAAATCTTGTTTTTTTTTACGTCAGCAGTTGACGTAAGATTGACGATTAGTTTTCAGGAATATTTATAATTGAATGAAATTAAATCTGGAATTTTTTTATAGAAAAAAATTGTTTTTTACATCTGTTACCCCACCTCTACTTACCTAATTTCATGAAATTTCGAGAAATTAAATTTTCTTTGGAAAAGTTTTTATTAGTTAAAATTAGGACTCCCGGGAGAATGAAAATCATCCATTTTTTTTTCAAACACGAACACCATTTACCGAAAATCTGCTACGAATCTTAAAATAAAAATGCAATAAAATTATGACATTATTCTATTCGAAAAGTTTTTAATTGCTTTTATAAATATGACATATTAAGGATATCATTGTCGTAAGAAAAAAATCGACAAATAATGAATTATCACAAGAATTGCTTTCATTTTTAAAATTTTAATTATAATAATTTAAAAATTGTTTAAAATTCCGCATTACTTTCTTTGTTTGAGGCGATATTGTAATTATGTGGAAACTCTATTTATGAAGCAAAAATTGAAAAGATTAATAAAAGTCGTTTACTGCCCCCCCTACTATTTAAAAAAATAATTTAAAAGTTTTTTTAGTTTAAACATTTCCATTTTTGTATATATGGTAGTCTATATTTGACATTATTATTAAAAGGTCAAGTGTTGTACGAGTTGTCCGCACTTTACTGAGAAATTCGCTTGTCTGTAATTAATTATTCATTTCGTGGTTACGTCTCAACAGGCTTTGCACTTCAAAATAAGTTTTCCTTTTCTAATTTTTATTTCACTAAATATTTTTATGTATTTATTTTCATGTAGGTTATACTTTAATTGATAATCTTTTTTAAGAAGAAACAACCTGGAAGAATTGTTTTTTGTTACAAGTTTATTACTTTTTCAGGTTATTCTTTTTATAGTATTTTAAATTTTATTATTTTTCCAGGAAGCATGTTTAAACGTAAGGCTATAACACTATAGTTAATAAAATTCAATAAAATATTATATAATTGCTGAAAATATTATATTAATCTGTAAAAATTACTAGGTAGTTAAAAACAAAAAAAAATGCGTTCAATTTGATTTCGCAAACTCTAGTCAATTCTGGTCATCCATACTTTGCTGTCAACACTTCAGCCCGTCGATAATATCACGTCAGAAAAAAAAAACAGGATTCATAGTTAAGAAATGCTTGTATACTACGTTTTTTATGCTATAAGTAAGTAATATTTGTTTCAAATCCGATTAATTTAACTCTAAAGTTGCTAATTATCTTCAAATAAAGTGTCACAAATATATATTTTATTTTTGGAAGATTTTTAAAAAAATATAATTAAATCTTGTTTACAAATGTCTTAAATGTGAGAAAATGGCCGCTTGTAATCGATTTTGTAAAAACGAAAAAAATTGAATTCCAATCTATATAATTTCTATTTGAAATACAACAAGAGTATTTTGCTTACTGAAAATAGTAAATCTATTAATATATCAATTAAGCTAAAATGAGATCTTCAAGAATACTTTTTCATTTTAAAACGTAGGCATCGAAAATTCAGTGGAGGTACCTATATATATATATATATATATATATATATATATATATATATATATATATATTACAATAGAGAGAAAGTACAGTAAGATACATAATCCGGTGTTCTTATTAATACTTTTATTTTTACAAAACAGTGCTCAATGCAAATCTACATAGCATATATATTATAAATTTACTTATTTAAAAATATGGTTCCATCGCTACACAGGAATTACCATGTTTCAAAAACAGAAGCTAAAATCTTCAAATTCAGTTATAGAATTAAACTATTTTATCAGTTTTAAAGTTCATAGTGTTCTTTATAACCGTAAGTCAATCGTCTCTGTCTAATTCAATGTCAGTTATATTAATTTCATGATATACTGTGAGATTGTGTAATATAAAAAGACCTATTAGGTCGGAAGACTCAACTGAGCCTAGTGATCCCATTGTGATGTCAAGTGGTTGTAAGAATTTTTATCCATTGCTCACCTTTATGTATTAGTACGAATTTTTTCGCATTTATAATAATGCTCTTGTCCGTGTACTGGGTAGTAAACTCCAACGCATTCATGAACAGTTCTTTTGATACTGATTGATAGCAATTTTCAATATCAAACTGTACACTAATGCTGTTTGATATTGAAAATCAAGTAGAAAAATAATTTGGTATACACTCCGATACAACTAAATGGTAAAGAACAAATTAGAACAAAAATTCCTTGCATTAATCGTTAAAATTTTTCCTAAAGATAGCAAACTCAGTACTATTTTCAATAAAAATACCCTAAAATTAAGTTACAGTTGTACTGAAAACTTAGAAAAATCATTAAGAAACATAATGCTAATATCTTGAATAAACACTTAGACCAAAATCAAAGAAATTTAGACGGTATGATAATAAAAAGACATGAAGATAAACAAAAATTATGTAACTGCAGAAATCCTCATAACTGTCATCTTAATAATAAATGTCACAATGAATCTTTAGTATACCAATGCAATATCTCATCTATTGTGGATCCAGACAACGTAAAAATCTACATTGGATGCACAAGACATGAGTTCAAAAAACGGTTTAAGCAACATCACAGTTCTTTTAGGATAAATAAATACCGAAATCAGTCTTTCCTATCGAAATATTTCTGGCACTTAAAAGAAACCTATAAAACACCCGTGAAATAAAATTAATAAGAAAAGCTAGAATATGTAGGTCATTAAATGACCCATGTGCTTTTTGCATACATAAGAAACTATATATTAAGTTTATAAAAATAAAACTTTACTTAAAGAAATGAAATAACTATTCTCTGCCGACATTGTCAAAAATTTTCCTTAAGTACTGTTAAATAAAAAAAACATAAATAAAATAAATGAAATATACATATTTATATTTGATATTTAAATAATAATTTTTAAATAATTTAAGTAATTCTATTACATTTATTTGTTTTAAAAGATTAAAATTAAGAATAATATTTTAAAATGGTAGTTCAATACGTTTTCATATACAAACAGCCCTTTTAGAAAAAAAATCTTTATGTACAAATTTAACAGCGAAACAAAATTGCCGAAAAAACTTCTGTCGTTGAAAAAGACCAGACGACATGCGTTGAACAGACGTCATCATTCGTTTGAAAAGGCATCCCTCCCCTACCTTAACTTAACCTCTTTTCGAAAGTAACTAATATGTTGATACAATAGTTGTCAGTGAAAAAGAATACCCTACCGCCCCTTGTTAAAATGATTGGGTTTCCTCATATCCATAGAAACAAATACTATGAATGTATGTGCTTATAAAACTCAGTAAATTTCAAAATAATTTATTCCAAAATTCGCTTGAAAATGAAACAGAACTAGGGATTTTAATTTAATTTAATTCTATAATTGAATTTTAAGTTTTTAGCTTCTATGTGTTGATATGTTGCGAAACTATATATTTTTATATATGCCGAAAACTATATATTTTTAACACAATTTTATAGCTTCAACCAAATATATTTTGAACGCAATTGTATGCCTTCAACTACATATAAATATATTGTTGGTCATTTTACTAATATTGGTAATTCTATTGTAAAATATATGGTTGGTATATCGTAATATAAAAATTATTGCTGGTCAAAATTCTGTTGTTGGTAATTTTACTATAAAATATATTATTGGTAATTTTACTATAAATATGTATTGTTGGTAAGTTTAATATAAAAATATATTTCTCTACTTTCATAGTGATTTGTTCACTATTTGCCCATAGCTGGGACCCTAGCAGGTGCTACAACCCCAGGTCAGTGTTGAACTGGGAGTATAAGCAATTATAAGGTGGTTCCACACTCCTGAAAATCTCCAATTTCCGATCAGAGCTACCGGATACAATTTATCGTCATACCTAGGACTATGCTATTAAGAACAAAAGATGGGACGATGAAATGCTTGAAATGTAATGTGACTTAATTAGTCCAAAGCTTGATACTAAGTTTTGAGCTGAAATTTAATTAAATAATATTTGATCTATGCGATTGGAGGATTAGCGTTGTGCACTGACAAAGAAAGGGATTATGATGAAAACAAAATGTTTAACATAAACTTATTTGTAATCTTTAGAGAACAGAATTAATGGTCTACCTATATATTGTCAAGAAATCAAATGTGTTTGCGTTATCTGTAATATGAAACAGAAATCAAGAGAAAAAACAATTATATTCAAATATTGGTTCAATAAATATTGAATTGTAAATAGAGATAAAATTTAGCTTAGTTAACTTAGTCAAGTACAGGATTTAGTCTGTTTAGCTTAGTGATAAATAGGAGGAAGACTATACTGTAGTTCCAAAGATGGACTGCAATGAAAATCTGAATTCGAAATTATGATTACTATTGGAACTGTGAACACAAAATATTATAGGGAATATACAAAACTTATCTAGCATTTAGTAGGCTTTCTAATAAACATGTATAATAAATATACCTATTTTCCTCACAGATAGCACAACTCTGAGTTTCATGCACGATGCAATTATCACCGTATTATAATGATAGTGGAACAGTTCATTTATTTCCGGGTGAATTTTGTTAGATCCGTCAATCAATACTAAAAAATACTATTTATAAAAGAGTGCAGATATAATTTATTCTAAAATTATAACATAAATATATTATAAAATCACTACAAAAATAGCAATTTTGTTTCAACACTTATGGTGTCATATCAAGTGTTTTAACAGAGGATGGGAAAGCGAAAGAAGGCTTCCAAAAGATAAGTAAATAAGTTGCAGGAAATTGAAAAATTGTGTACGAAACACAGAAAATAGTACACACAAATGAAGAAGAAAGTTACAGCAAGAGAAATGTGGCTCTGCAGAAAGAGGCTGAGAATATCATGAACCGAACATGTGAGTACGACGAAGTTCTAGAAAAAGTCTTCGAGTCACTTTCGTTTATTAGACGTTGAACTGTATCCCCTCACATCCCTGAACCTGTCTGACTTTTCCGCTGACCTGATGAATATTCATGAGCCGACCCCCTACCACAAATTTTGAAAAATATTTTTGCTCTTCAGTATCTGTCTATATCTCTGAGATGAATTATTATGATTACTTACATCATTTATATCATCTTCATTGCCATATTCACAACACATCGGCCGTTGTACGCTCCGGCCTTCTTCAAATGATTGGAATTTCGAACCGAACATGTGAATAATGGCGACGTTTTAGGGAAAATGGAAACAAAAAGGACTCTTAGAATCAGAAAGAGATAGTTGACATTTCTAAGGTACCTAATGAGGAAATAGGGCTTGGAAATTTTGATACACACAGGGCAGGTTAGAGGCAAGAGAGCAAAGGAAAACAGCGCATAACCTGCCTAGTGTACTTGAGTAAATAGATGGTGGAGTAAGGTTTAGAAGAGATAACAAAAAGACAAAATATATTAAGAGCTACAAAGGACAGGAAATTGTGGAGGGACTTGATCGCCTACGTCCTGAAGAGATATGGCACATAGAAGAAGTATGTCTACCTTTCAGTAAACTTCAGAATGTTTACAATAGCATTATGCAATGTTTGAAATAATGCCAACACAGACATTGGAAATGGCTAATAGATTAGGCGAAAGCACTCGTAGCAAACAAACATTTGGAGAACTCTTCAGTTCAAAATTCCAACTAATATCACCTGAAGAAGGCCTGTGAGTACACCTGCCGAAACGTCATGAATATGACAATAAAAATGAGGCCAACTGTCCGAACAATGTAAAATTATAATTTGGACAATTTCTATACTCACTGAGTTCACAAAAGAAAGCTCTTGTTCGAATACAAGAGAAATGCAATAAAAACTTAACAAATATATCTTGTCAGTCATTTTAAACAAGATATATATTATAGAGGAGGTTCCTGCTCAAATACACAACTATGCATGAAAACGTAATATATTTATTAATTAATGATATTGAATGACATTATATCTGGAACCTATCCAATTTTTTAAATATTCACGTATACAGAGGGGTATTTTCTAACTAAGACTTTCATATTTTATAGTCACTTCTGATAATATAGTAACTATAGAGCAGGCAGGAGAGGCTAAGCCGTGGCTCACGAGCCACATGCGGATTTTTGTTTTTTAAAATGCGGCTCGTGGAAATATATTGGCCGAGCTACTTTTTCATCACAGTTAATATAAAAGGTAAATAAAAAATATTTAAAGCTTTATAATTATATACAGGTATGAATTGAGACCTCATTTAATTAAAATGTAAGTTTAATGTTCGTGTGTATGTAACAAACACGCATGTGTAAATTTTGTTCATGTCTTGCGTCACTGAAACATCTGAACTTTATCCTATGTGGCTCTTACATTAAGTTTGCACCCCCCTGGTATAATAATTATTATTACAGCGTAATGAAATTATAGCAAAGTAGATTGCTTACTTCCCTAATATTTACTTGTTTACTTACCTGTTTAAAGAAACACTGGTGATGCTACCAAATCAGAGAGAAGAATATTTAAGCACTGATATTTACTGAAATCAGTTTGCTTCCTTCACAACGACGAAAAGAAAAATGGTCTTCGTTCGTCAGCACTCGCCAAAATGACCCGTTATCATTTCTTCGTGTTAATCTTTTTTTTAACTGAAAACCGATAATTATTAAATAAGGAACTTTTGAATTTATATTATATATTCATTACATCTCATTGGGGAAATTTTGACAACTATTTACTTCTCATGGCTCCTACGACTCTAATGAATAATCGAACTCGTCACCTGATTATGAAATAGGAAAGCTGGTTTCAGTTTTCAAATCGGTCTCTACGCAGACAACACTACCATTTACTCCTGTCTCAATAATAAATCCGCATTGCTGACAAAGTTAACCTGGCCGTTGGTCTTGAAAACGACCTCAAATCTGTGGTTGACTAGGAAAGGATATGGCTTGTGAATTGTTATGCACCCAAAACGACACTGCTGTCATTTACTCACCATAGAGAAACGTCACTGCCTTTTATCATCATGGTTGATGCTCAACTTCATAAGAGCGCCCCACTGAGCTTTCTTGGTCTCACATTCTCCACTGACCTGAGGTGGAACTTTGAGTCAATTTCTGCATCTAACGCAAGCAAAGTTGCTTCTCTGTGTTGTGTCACAAGGTTTTTCCCGTCTGAGTTCACCCTTCACATTTACAAATATACCATTCGTTAATACATGGAATACTGTTGCCATATATGGTTTGGTGCCCCCGCTGGTCATCTCGAGGTTCTCGACAAAATCCAAACACGTATATGCAATGTAATCGGTCCTAACTTGGGATCTTGACTCCAGTCACTTTCTCACCGACGTAATGTGGCTTCTCTTTGTCTTTTCTAGAAATATTTTCATACCATCTTCACTGATGATCCATATTCACTGGTGCTCCGAATGCATTAATTTAAGCATGCTACTAGGTTGGCAAATCGTTCCCACCCTTTTACTGTCGAAAAAGTTAAACGTAAACGCCTCTTTTACTCCAATAACTTCTCTCGCACTTCCCGGCAGTGAAAATCCTTTTCTCTTACTAACTATAATCTTCAACAATTTAAATGTAATGTCAATCAACATCTTCTACTGCCTTGACTTCCGTTCTTCTTTTTATCTTCCTCTGTTCTTCTTCTTATTCTTTCCTCACCTCCCCCTATGCTTCAGTGTTTTACCTTACTTACACTGTCTATAGTCCCTTGCATACTAGTGGCATTCCCGCTTTGCTTGGAGTGAATTGCTTAAAAAAAAAGGAATCTGGCTGTGAAATAAAAAGAAAATCTGGTTATAAAATCGGGAATCTGATTATGAATCTGGTTACGAAATAGGGGATCGATGTTCGTTTGTTAATATACTGCCCAAGCATTGTTTTAAAAGTATTGCAATAATTTAAATGTCTGTTTTGAATCTTTAATTTTGTGTTAATTGTAATAAAATAGTATACAGTTAAAAATAATAAAATATAACTTTCATTAGATAAAACATTTTAGAATGTTTTCAATGCTATTTTTTCATTTAAAATTAAGTGATGTTATGTTATGATTGAAGATAAAAAAATTAAATTCTCTAATTTAAAAACATTCTCTAGTCAATTAGCCATTATAAAAATAAAGGAATCAATGAAAGTCAGTCAATTTAATAATTTGATGATATTTACTTTTTATTTATAGTGAAAGATACTTTTGTTTACGGCATGTCTGTCATCTGTCTAGTTAAAAAATCAAGTGGTTATTCAGTCACCTTCTCTTATCTCTGGTGATGAAAACCCGCTTGATTTATTGAGCGTCTAATGGTAGTGGTGGCTTATTGACAACAAAAATAGAACTTTTGTATATGTAAACAAATTAACATAAATCGATTCGTTTTTGAGTTGTTATCATAGTTATATAGTGGCATTAACGGAGCTTAGCGCATTCTGTCGACAGGATCATGTTTAAACTAGAATAGAATTTGAAACGTGTCAAAACAGAACCTCTTTTGTTGGGTTACTGAAAAAGCATCTTATAGTGTAGGTAGGCAGGAACTATTTTTGGATCGGCGCAGAGAACATTTGGGAGGCACAATTTCCTATCCATTCGAACAGCATCATGCATTTCATATGACGTAGGTAAATGTGTAAAATCAATTGTATTAATTTATAGATTAGCCTGGCAGTAAATGAGCATTGGATCTGAATCAATATTCCATCAAGGCACGTTCATTTCATCGATAAGAGGTCAACTGGGGACGAATATCGATTGGTTTGATGTCTGTGAAGGGATAATATGCTGTTGCTGATATCATAATAGAGTTCTACTCAAGCGACAGGCACCAATACTGACATCGAACGGCATTTCTCCTTCAGAAGCAACCTGTCAATCAACCAGGGCGGTATGAATGAAATAAAACCTCTTTATAAAGGAGAAACTCGTAGTTTGTAAATGTTTGTAACTTGTCCTTTCCCGGCCATCTAATCTAGTTTCCAGCACTCGACAATGTTTAATTCAAGACCCACGTCACTGGAAAGGGTACGGATAAAAAAGAATTGAGAAAAAGATTCTGTAAAAGTCTGGCTGGTATTTCTTTTGCTTTCTCTCTGAAAAGAGGCCGCGAGCTACTGTGTTTATCGACAGAGATTTCATCTGTGTTTAAGAGGCTGTGTCATAGCAGGCTCTAAAAAGGAACCATTATTCATGCTCGCCTCTTCGAGCTTGTAGAATACAGTTTATAAATACTACTTCTTTTTCTTCTCTCTTTTCTCGCATTCTGACCGGACTATTTTATTGCTTTTCGACTGACGTAGTAATGAAATGTATCAATACGCGTCGTGTTGGCTAAGGTATTAATCTACTATGTGAAGTGGGTCATAGGGTTGGAAGATATTTGGGGTTTGTCATGATAAGGAAATCGGAAATACTTAAGAACTGTGAAAATCTGATTTTTTTTAAGGGAATTACAAGAGACGAAAAGAAATACGCTTGGAGTTAAAATTGATTTGCAATAAATAAATGCATAAGTCGATCGACAAAATGAAGAAAGGAAGAAGAATATATAAATGAAAACAAAAAGACAAACATAAATTATTTTAACCTATTAACAGCGGTAGAAATATATTTTATTCGTAACTGAGAAACAAAATTCCAGTGACGGAAATTCACGTCATTCACACTTAATTGGTTGAGGAGAAAAGCTTTTATACATACCCTTACAGCAAAGTAGATATCTATCTACAAGGCGAGAATTTGTGGTATAGTGTAATGGATAACGAGTTTGTATGAGAAATCGGAGATCTGAGTTCGAATTCCAGTCGGTTTCGTTGCATTTACTTACGTGCAAATACTATTGGAAATGATATGAATCCATCACTTCTCTCCCATTTGTATCTCTTTGATCTGTATAGCCAGAGAGACTGGGTCCAGTTTTGTTTGACAGTTTACCGCAGAAAGAAAGGGAAAACCTTCTACTTAGTCATGAAGCGAAAGAGACATAATCGCCCAAGCTTGTATCTCGTATGGTACTTGACTAATACAAGGTAACAATTTCTAACGCTGCTAGTGAGAACCGAACTCATAATTAATTTAATTTAATATATACTGACTAATCTTCATCCAATCTTGCTAAACTTCGCATCGGCAATGTCTATCTACACTTACAAATCGTTTGCTATCTTATAGTGTAGTTGTTAATGTTAATTAAGCATCTTCATAATATAGAAATAACTATTCCAATTCATTAGAAAAGGAAACATTTGAAGTTTGTTTAACAGACGATTCAGATAACTTAAATGATTTTTGTGCAAAAAATGTTCTCCCAAAGAATTATCGGGTAGTTCCAAAATATAAAACTAGAATTCGATTTATGTCAACAATGATAAAATAGTTTGTTTTTAATGATTTTGCTGCATTTCTGGTCTAGAATTATTTTCGATTTCCGAGATTGTAGTTATTTGGCTCGTTATATTGACTGTCCGATGTATTTCACATTTTTTGCATTTGACATTTTAGTCATTGCTATAAAGAGGGATCTACTAAGTTCTTCCGATATGTCATATATTTCAATTATTTGTTCAGTTGTCTTGTCGATACCCCAACTCACCAAAGGTTGACAGCGTCTCTATGACAATCCCATCTGCCTCTGCTGTTCTATTTTAGTTTATCTTCGTCATTGCCGACTTTACCTCAGATTTTAATATTAGGTGTGTCCTTCAAACAGTTTATACATTGAGGGTTTAACGCCTCTGTCGTCGTCTCTGAAGACTTCTAAGAGGTGATCTCTTTGCAGATCCTTTTCTTTTTCTATTATGACAGTCCCCTTTTTAGAGGTTAAACATCACGTCGAGAAGCACGTCATTTATCCTTTTATGCATTTGCATTTTATATAACCTGTAATAAAACTAGATAGCTGTTTATATAACCTGATATGGTTGAGAAACGTTTTATATTAGTCAACATTATATTAGTTTTTTATGTAATCTAATCAAACTTGAAAATTGTTTATGTAAAAAAACCTATGAAATAAAGATTAAATGCTTCCTAATTTTCATTGTCTGTTATCATTATTATATGAAAAAAAAAGGAGTTGAGCGTTATCGGAATCATTGAGTCAATGCGAACGATTCTTACCTTAGCTGCATAGTATGTACTTCGTCAGTTTTAAATACAGTTTTCGAATTCAGAATTTTCCTTCTCCTAGACCGGTTGCTACCCATGACTATAGAACCCAGTCTGTACTACTAAGAGAAGAGTTGAATTCATACCTTTCCCACGTAAGAGAATCTAATGAACTCGACTGGAATTCGAACTCGGCTCTTGGATTCCTCAACCCGAGCCAAATCCATTACAAATACTAAAAGCGTAAAAAGACATTCAGTACATTCTAAAATTTCTCTTGCTACCCCACTTTTAATAGTGTAAATATTAGCGAGTAAGTCTTTCGTCCTATGTTACTGCTGTAGCAAGTTCAATCTCTTACATTTCGGACTAAGCAATGCCATTTGTAATTCATCATCAAGTAACTGGTTAATGGAAAATACCCAGAATCACGCCAATTTAATTTAACATCTTTTCTTTTATCTTTTTGTTTTATGAATTACGTTTTTATAAGCAATTTCGTACGGATTTACAGAACAACGTTCCATGTGAATTTGTGCGAAATGTTTAAATTTAAACTAGCAACTCGGAAGCCTTCGGTAAATTTCGTAACGCATCAAAAAGCATCAATGAGGACAAGTGAAATTGAGGATAATTTTCTCAGAACGTTTTCGACAATGTTTTCAACTGTCAGAGTTTGCTCTTCTATTTGTTTCCCGTTATTTTAGCATTTGATGATTTTTCTTTTCAAACGCTGGAAAAACAATTTTCTATTTGAAACCATTACATTGCGAATATAATAAAAGAAAAAAAAAATTTAAAAATGCAGTAGCAAATAATGACAAGATTACTTATACATTTATTCTTGCTGTTGTTATTTCTATTTTAAAATGACCTAAGAGTATATTCGCTATTGTCACTCGACGAACAAATCACACCGCCCCCTCCCCCTTGCCATAAATCAGTTGTAAAATAAACGAAGAAAATGAAACAGAAGCCAGCAATAAAGCCAAAACAACGCGTCTGGGGGAAAATGGCCGCTTTCAAACTCAACGTTCAAATCGGAAAATTGGACATTTCAAATTTCACGGTATTCAACGAGCATTCTTTTGTTTTCCCTCCCATGCTTCTGTAATCTCTGCCATTTTGAAATAACGCAGCCTATTTAAACTAGCCACTACGTTCAGTTTTTCGCTTTCCGCTTTTTTCACGAGATTTTCTGTTGTAATTCTTTCCATTCATCTTTCTTTGCCGCGTTTAGAAATAATCTGCGACTCGTTTTGAAAAACATTTTATTCACTTTTTATGATTATCTTCGTTGCTTTCTTCTTTTTGTTTTTCTAATATCACTTTTTACTTATTGTATCATGTTTTTTAAAAAAAACGCAGTTACTCTTTATTTCATTTTACGTGCCAAAATTATATTTTTTTCTTCACGATTTTCGTGTCGTTTGCCTTTCTTATTTCGACAGTTCTTCATTTTTCTTCCAGAACATTTTTATGCACCAGTAAATATTTTCATACCTTATTATATATTGTTTTTCTTCTGAAACTCACTTTTTCACTCATTCTTTCTTTCTCTCTCTCTCTCTTTCTTTCTTTCTTGTAAAGTTTAAATAATTATTTTGTTTCTCTGCCTTACACGTTTTACTTTTTTCTTTCTTTCTTTCTTTCTTTCTTTCTTTCTTTCTTTCTTTGTCTCTTGTAATGTTTAAATAATTATTTTGTTTTTCTGTCTTACACGTCTTTCTTTTTTGTAATGTTTAAACATTTTTCTTTTCTTCTTTACATATTTTTATTCTTTCTTCAAATGTTTCGCTCACCTTTTAACTAAATATTTTCTATCTCTTTTAAAACTCTTTCCTCCTTCCTTTCTTTTCATTAAATTATCATTTTATGTTTATTTTCAAATAAATATAATTATTTTATTTTTCACTAACATGTGACTTCACAACTGCTTTTTTTTTATATTTCATACCGATCATTTATTTCTGCATAGATTTTTTGAAAAACTTCTTCCCAGTTTCTCTGAGTCTGAACATTTTCTCGATTTCCTTTCAATTTTTCAAACGACCCACCAACCTCCTAAGATATATTTAATGTTTATTCTAGTTTTTTTATCATCTTTCTGATTTTTGCATCACCAGAAAATCGTTGCTCATTTCCTTTTTCTCTGTACCTCTTCGATTTTTGGTTTTTATTTTAACTTTCATTCTCCCTTTTCGTTCGCTTTCTCTTTCATTCGTCGCAAATAAACGAATTGAAGCAGCTGATAATTTCCACGTTGTTGACATCATAATCATTTATTGCATTTCAAAATTCAACCTTATTTTTATGCCTTCGTGTTATTTGCTTTCATAACACCAAAAAGAAAAAAAAAGAAGAAACAAGTTAAATTTGACAGTTGCATTTTGACGGGCTTTTTGCAAGTCAACAGCTATAATCGGACCAATCCGGTAAGGAAGGAAACATAGGTGACGTTAAACAAGCGCTGGAACAACGTCGACCTAATACACGTTAAATTGGCGGGAATAAAATACCTATTTTTACGATTCAATACAATTCACTTATGCCCCATAATTACAATAAATCAACCGTTCATACTGCAACACACCTAACATCACATGGAAAGAAAAAGAGAAAATATACGTACAAAAATAGAGAAGAAAATTTTAAAGTAATAATAAATAAAATAGCACACTTCGTACAAAAATACGTGTAGAATAAATAAACAAATAAGACTGTAATTTTTGTTATGATACTTTTATTGAAAACTACAGAGCGCGTGGGAATGTATGAGATGGAATGGCGTTGTCAAAACGAAGTTGTCAGCTAAACAGCGACTCAATTGGCCAGTGAACAAACTGTAGGTCTGTCAAAACGAGCTGTCAGCAAACGACAGACACACGGTCTTCAGAAATGATTCTGCAATTTGGTCACTGTTTGATTGAATATGTGTGAATATGTTATTAAAATTACTAAAGCATTCATTCCTTGTTTAGTCCTAAAAGCTACTCCCTGCACATACAGAAAAAGAACTAATCTATCGTTTTGTTTTTCCATTATTGATATTGGTGATTCAGTAAATCCGACAATTATTTTAATATATTATCTGTTTATACGTTATTTTTATAGATACAAATATTTAAGTAAATTGTCTGTTTATAATAAACAGTATTGACTACATTTACCGGTCTGAATGTCTGAGAAATTTCATAGAAAATATGTATCTTCTGACAGGAATCGAACCTGTATCTTACACAGAACCGTCATATATCCTGATCCAATATACCATTTAGCTACAGAGGAAGCGTCTGTTTATCAAAATCAAATTACTGTTTTTAAACAACAAATTTCTCATGATTTTTTCGAACGTTCATATCTGCTCGAAATGTATCTTAACGTAAACATCTTATATTAAGAAATAGAATAAATCCGGCAAATATTTCTCGTACATTCACGCCGGTAAATGTAGTTAATACTGTTTATGATAAACAGAGCATTTACTTAAATATTTGTAACATATAAGCAGAAAATATATTAAAATAATTGTCGGACTTAGTCCATTTTATAATATACAATGACAAAGGGAGCATTACCTCCTAAGGCACTTGAGTCTGAGCCTCTGTGGGAAACTGAATTGATGGGTAATGTAATCACTATTAGACACATACAACTTTTTCCGAATCCTCTACACTGTCCTCAGATTGGCATCCAAACACTGGGAAACGTTCGTATTGGAGCTTCCGGTGTGAATGCCAAGCAGTACATCATGCCGTTTCCAAATTTCTGGCGGAGTGAATTGCACTATGATGCTCTTTTGCTCACAGATCCTACTATATTGTGCAGTCGACAAAATAAAAAAAAAGAATCAACACTCACATGCGAAATTAATATATAAAATGACGACAATTTACCCATCGCACCCTGTGTGTGTGTGTGTATATATATATAATGATTTGACACCACAGAATAAGCATAACTTAAAAAGAACTGACTTAAAAAGAACTTTGACATTTTTATCTATTAAGGATTCTTGCGACCAACACTTCTTCAGAAGGATTCGTTGATGTAATTGGGACGCGACACAAGACGATGAATAGTAGAGGAGGAGAAGAATTTAATTTCGGAACATGACCAAAAACAATTTATTAGTAAAAATAATTACCGAATAAAAGATAAATTTTCCGAGTGAGTATAAATGGGAAAATAACTTTAATGAGTTGGTAAACTGCTATTTTTGTTCACATAGGCTCGAATGGTATATTTTAATATAAACTGCTTATAAAATCTTCAGATGATGAGCGAACTGAGCTCCATGTAAGATAGTCAAACAATCATTTGCATATTGATGTGAACAGTCAGGTTCATCCAAAAGGTTCTGACCAATTCCTGAATCATGCACTGCTTGAGTCGTCCTCGAAGATCGATTAAAATTACATGCTCTTGTACTTGCAGTAACGTTTTGGCCGATAAGTGTCTCCAGTCTCTGATTGGTCAGTCCTATGTATGCATCATCACACTGACGTTTAGATTTATATACCCTGGAACTATTTGGCAAATATGACATACCATCCTTAACGAAAGAGGGTAAGAACGAAAGGGTTTCAAAAATGAAACGTAACTTTACAGTCGAAAATCCTGATGTAATACACGCCGATACATTGTCTGCGAGTACTTTAAAATTTTTACCTACCCATGGTAGTTTTAAATATAGTGGACATACAGGGGGCCCAAAACCACTGGTTCCTTGAAACGCTTAATTTATGTGTTTCCGTACAATATGTATGTATATATGCTTGTGTGTTTAGTAGAATAAGTCTTGGATGGTAGAATTATGAATTTTGTGTGATTTTTGTTAGAGGTGTTATTAGTGGTGTCTAGTTTTTTGCATTGTGGATTTTATAAGCTCGCTATATCAGCTGAAGGATACATCCCCCAGAAAGTCTTCAACTATGACGAGACAGGACTTTTTTGAAAGATGCCAAAGAGGACTTATATGACAGGAGAGGAGAAGAGGATGCCAGGTCACAAACCCATGAATAGTAGGCTAACCCTCGCAATATACGCCAGTGCAAACGGCGACTATAAAAGTAAGCCGCTGTTCGTTTATCATTCGGAAAAAAAACCAGAGACTTTAAGTCACATAAGATTCTCAAAGAAAAAAGTACCGGTTATCAGGAGGGCGAACCCGTGTCTGAGGGCGTGGGTCACGAGGGAGTTCTTTGTAAAGTAGATGACCTTGGTCTTTGGTCCTGACTTTAAGAAATATATCCAGGAAAATAACCTATCCCTGAAAGCCCTTCTCGTTATGGACAATGCACCTGCTTAACCATCTAATCTCGAACATGACATCATCGAAGAGGTTAAGTTTATAAATTTTCTCTACCTTTCATCCAACACTACCGCTATCCCGCAGACCAAGGACCAGGTGATAATTTCTAATTCCAAGAAGTTCTTCAAGAAGCATCTGTTCCGCCGCTGCGTTGAGGTGACGGAGAGCACAAACCTTCGAGAGTTCAGGAAAGACCACTTTATCATCGTAATATCCTTCGGAATTATCGATACGGCGTGAAAGGTTGTTACAAAGAGAACCTTGACCACTCCGTGAAAGAAGCTGTGGACTGTGGTTGTGTTTGAAACGGACATTGAAAGACTCAACCCCGAAGCGGCAGTGGTGGAGGTGATTGTATCTCCCGACAAGTCCATGGGCCTAGATTTGGATGAAGGTGACATCAACAAGCTCATCGAATTCCAAGGATAGAGGAGCTAAAGGAACTACAGACTCATCAGCCCATGGAGGTTTTGCAGGAAATATCGGTGACGCGGTGGAGGAGGTTATCTCTACAAGTGAGATAAAAGAAATGTTGGTTATGTGGAAGAAACTTTCAGACTTTATTCAAAAGAAACACAGAAAAAAAGTTGCAACTGGGCGTGCGACGACATAATTTAATCATGCTTTCCTAACTCATTTCAGAAATATTCTGAAAGGGCGGATGAAACACACCTAATTGGACAAGTTTTTAGCGAAAAGCCCCGCTGGTGAAAGTGAGGAAAGCCTGGTGAAAAGGACAAAAATCACGACAGCATCTTCTACCGTCTGATCTCCAAGGTAAATGCTCTACATTATACTTAATAAAACCAGTTTATTGCAGTACATTATATATATATATATATATATATATATATATATATATAGTTAGTTAATGAAGTTATTTGGTAATCCGTATGGATAATTCTAAGTAGGATGTAATACAGAGAGCTCAATGTAAAACAGACCAAATATTAATTATATTAAGAAACACACAACTTTAAGGGTCATGGGATTATGATCCCAAGAAATCTTAAAGTTGTCTGTTTATATATATATATATATATATATATATATATATATATATATATATATCTGAGATGAGTTTTATGTACACTATTTACATTTCTCAGACTATCATCTTCATTTTTGCTGCCACATTTATCACAACGTTTCGGCCGTTGTATGTTCCGGCCTTCTTCAGAATGTCGAACTGAACTCTTTATTTCGCTCGCTAGGGTAGACTGTTCTAGTTCTACGTGCCATGTCTGATTGATGTAAGTTATTAATTATCTCCTGTTAATTCTCCTCTCCAAGTTCTACACCACCTTAACCAGGTATTGAACTCACACACTGAATCTAACTAACGCCTGTATCCACTGTGCAATGTGTCCTTGAGTATATCTGTGTATGAATTTCTGGGTATTATAAACCTAATGTCTTCAGCAATCATTTTTCACCAGAGCTCATATTGCAATTTTCATAGTTATTGTAGCTTTTCTTTGGGACTCCGTATTACTGGTAGCTTGGTGTAACGCTGCGACAACTGCCTATACATCTTAGGTGCGAAGTGATCCTTGTTTTTGATTAGTATATGTGACCGTTTGCGTTCCGTTTTCATTGTAGGATACTACAAGCTACCTCACATATACGGTCTCCCTTAGATTTACAAATACGTTATTCCACTCAGGCCTATTGTTAGTTGCCAAGGCTCTGTGTGCCACCCTCGTCGCTTCCTTGTAGATATAATTGACCCATTGATCGGAAAGTCTCCTTCATATGTCCCAAACTCCGCCCACTTCGTGGAAATTGCCTTCATACTATCCAACCAGACGGTGAGCTTGGACGTGGTGAGTTTGTTCACCAAGGTGCCCACGGAGGAGGCACTCTCGGTAGTCAGAGATAGATTGGCCTCTAACTCATCCCTAGGAGAACGGACCAGTATATACACTTCGGAATAGGATCACACATATATCGACAGGATGATGGCTTAGCAATGGCATGCCATTATCACCAGCAATAGCAAATATATACATGGAATACTTTGAGGATATGGCATTAGAATCTCTAAGGTCAACTCTATGTTTAAGATACGTAGATGACACCTTCATACTCTGGCCAAACCATGAAGATTTCCAGATTCTACTAGGCCATGTGAAAATAAGAACTTCGATACAGTTCATGATGGAGAAAGAGAGTAACAACACACTTCCATTTCTGGATATTCTAATATCTCGAACAGAGCATGGGTTCAAGACATTCGTATACAGCAAACAAACATTCACCGGAGAGTAGCTCAATTTCAACTCCCACCATCCATACAGCGTAAAGAAGGGGACCGTCCGCTGCTTATAACACCGAGCAAAAGTCATATGTGACGTCGTCCCCCGGTCGCAGCGTCGACTGTGTCGTTCGATCCCGGTCGCGGCGCCAATTGTGACGTCACGTGCTCCCCAGGCTCTGATATCCTGGTGACGGACAGCACCAACTGTGACGTATTTGCCGCGGCGTCAGCTGTTCGCTCCTCGCTGCTCCAAACGTGACGTTCTAACCCTTTGGTTAGATTGATACCAGCCTAGCCGTTCCCAACCCGCTTCCAACGCCTGGTTACCAGATCTCCAGTTTGCCTACCCACGTTGTGAATTGATCTTAGACAGACGAGATGAAACAGGGGTTGGGGCCGTAATGCAAGTTGAGTCTAACGGGGGTTATAACACACAATTATGTATAAAAGAAAATAAAATAAAAACTCACAAGGTCCAACGTATCAAAAAAATGTAACAAACTTTTTATGTCTAATTGCTCGGTACATAGGACTATGTCTACTTCCCGACCCGTTCTGTGGATTGTGGCACGACGCTTTTACTAGGCAACTTTAAGGCTTCCAGTTGTCTGCTCTCTAAGAAATTTGTGTTTCGGTGTGTCTTTGGACGAAAGTCGAAAAAAATTTATTTCTGTGGTCTGATTCTAAGTCGCTCTTCAAACTACTTGTTCTTGGTTGAAGAAGAGTCCAGAAGTGTGCGTGAATCTTGGTCAGCTATCTTGACGCGGTTTCAACACTGGGCGCTCATCTCTGCTTGTCGTCCACGGCTGAACTCTTTCGCCGTCCGCGGCTCAACTCAAACTTCTTCCCTTCAGAGTCTGAATTACTGGTCACTCATCTCCGCCGTCGGTGCGCGAACTAACTTCTTCTCTTCAGAGTCTGAATTACTGGTCACTCATCTCCGCCGTCGGTGCGCGAACTAACTTCTTCTCTTCGGCTTGGGTCGGACGAACTTCTTCACTTCGGCTTGGGTCGGACGAACTTCTTCACTTAGGCCAAACGAACTGGCCTCTCTTGCCCGCAAAGGGGCGAACGAATCTGGCCCGCCGTCCGCGGCTCAAACTGATTTCTGTCGGTTGGGGTTTCGCTTTTATTGACACAGTCAAAACTGGGGTGGGTCTGTCGGCGCCAGGGGTTTCTTCGATAATTCTAAATACGTATCCACCCGTCTTATTTCTGGTTAGGGATTTTCCATTTTCGGTAACTCACTCTCACTCCCACTTCCTTACTGTGCCTCTGAGGGGCGTATACCCGCTTCCCCGCTTCTTCGTATCGGCTCCTTACACTTACACTTCTGACAGGGGCGTCGACCGATTCTCCTCGTGCGTCACGTGACCGCTCTCGGCCAATGAGGTCCTGGTCGGGTATCTTTCCTCCTCCTTCGTGTGTGATCTTATTTAGCCAATGACGTCTTTAGTCGGGCGTGGACAATCCGTGGCTTTGTTTTGGGGAAAGAAACACCTTGCTTAAAAAACAAAAACATTAATTTAAATCGCCCTTATCATGAGCGACTGAGATGACACCTTCGGCTTTTTAACACGTGGTATTTGTCAAGCAGTTTATCGCTAATGGGATATATGACCTAAGAAAGGGATTTCTCAGACCTGTTGGCGTTTTTGAACGAAATAAAAATATTTCATTTTCCTCCGCTTGAAGGTCCGATAATAAAAATCTTTATTATCTCAAAAAAAATTTTCAGCGACATCATCTTTGTGGCTTTTTCCAATTCTGGAGACTGTCTGGGTTTTCGTATTAATGGTTTGCCTTCATATCTTTAGATACACTTCCCCACCCACTTAGACCTTTACTAACATTCTAATGACACACTTTCCACTTGTTACTTATCAATATTTTCATTGTCCCTAAACTTCGTTTCTTCTTTTCTTTCTTTTCCCTTGGATGACAACCAAGTGATAACAACTTCCATCTCGTTCAGATGCTTGACCTGAATATTTTTCGACACCTGTTATCTGTCAGCCGTGCGAGTGTGTGCTCGCCTATGACCTGTTTTCGTATTATTTTTTCTTTCTTTCTTCTTCGTTTTCTCTTTCCTTCTTCCAGATCGCTTGAATGTAAAGAAAGAATTATTCTTAAAACCCAAAATATTTTTCGGCCCTAAATAATTATTAAATGGTTGATAAACCGTAAAAAAACAAATCATATATCTATGAATATTTCTTTTCAGCTCGTCAGGTATGCATGGTGCCACAATAAGTGGCAACACAGAGACATTAGATAAAGAATTGGTCAGTATAAGCGGTACCATACAACGTAACATCTACCCTGAGTACATGGCAGCAGCCTCAATAAACTGGGATAGGCAGGTACAAGAGGAGGACAACAGCACTCAGAAGACAGTCTGCCTGTGAATGGGTTATTGGAGAAAATACAAAGGATCTGCGGACAGGCCTTCAGAAGCTGGACGACACTTCGCAGGCACCTCTCCCGAGTAGAGGAGAATATGACACCTCTCCCCCATAGAGGAGAATATGACTAAAGACTGTGTGTATTCCATCCCGTGCAGCTACGGAAAGAAATATAAAGGGGAGACAGGCCGTCTCTTTAAGGTAAGGCTTCAAGAACACCGAAAAGACGTAACACAAGAGGAAGTGGAAAAATCAGCCGTGGCTGACCACATAAGGAGAGAAAATGAAATCACCGCCCTCTGTGGGATCAGGTTGAAATTATAGACATAGAACATCATTGGAAAATTTGTAAACTTAAGGAATCAGCACATAGGCTAGGCCACAATAATTTCCTGATCCGACCAAGCATAGAAATGAATACAATATTGGAACCAGTAATAAGGAGTGCCAGTGAAAAGCAATACCAACGAAAATTGCAATACGAGCTCTGGTAAAAAACATGCAATGATACTTATTCAATGATATCAGCAAAAATTGCAAAATGAGCACTGCTAAAAAATTGGTTGCTGAAGACTTTAAGTTTATAATACCCAGAAATTCATACACTGATAGCCCCAAGGACACATGGCACAGTGGATAAAGGTATTAGTTAGATCCAGTGACAGGACACAAAGAGTGTGAGTTTAATACCTGGTTATGGCGATGGAGATTTTGGAGATGGGTATTAACAGGAGATAACTGATAACTGACATCCATTAGACATGGCACATAGAACTAGAACAGTCTACCCCAGCGAGCGAACATTCGACATTCCAACCACTTGAAGAAGGCCGAAACGTTGTGATAAATATGGCAACAAAGATGGGGATGATAGTCCGAGCAAAAAAAAAATATAGATATATATATATATATATATATATATATATATATATGATTATGTGGATAATCCCGAGAAGTTCCTAAAAAATTAATATCTAGGTGTAAAACGTATGTATGAGTGCAGAGCAATATAGATGGGCGTATATAATAACAAACCACACATAGTTAAGAAACATTTCAAATAAATAACTTACATTTGAACTTTCCAGTTATAAACTTAAATTTATTTCGCATTTGGTTTACACTACATCTTCTTTATCTGTAAACCAGAGAGAGAGAGAGAGAGAGAGAGAGAGAGAGAGAGAGAGAGAGTACGTAAAAGTAAGAGAGAAATAAATAGAAAATTAAGAAAGTGAAAATTATAAAAATCTAATATATTTACATATATTAAGTTAAGTTTTCTTGGTGGATATATCTATCAATTACTTTTCATTATTCCTAGATCCATATTTATAAAATATTTTCGATAAAATACATCGCGCGCGCACACAAACAGACACGCATAGGTATATATATATATATATATATATATATATATATGTGTGTGTGTGTGTGTGTGTGTGTGTGTGTATTGAACAATAAAAAAATAATAAAAAATTAAAATCTTCAGACACACTGGGTTGTAGATTAATATTCTTTCGTTTTTTTTTATTATTATTTCATTTAGATTCCTCGACTAGTTTCGGCCAAAATGGCCATCATCAGGAGGAGAAATATTTCTGCTTGCTGGTAGCAGTGAACTACAGAAATGAATGTTTTGATGGAGAAAATGAACTTTTGTCTGTAGTTTTCATTGTTTTTTTATTTTTTTAACATGAATCTTTTAACATCCCTTGTGTTGGTCAAACAGTCTCTTTTATGCTGTTATTTGAGATAAGAGCTGGCTGGATCTACATATATATATATATATATATATATATATATATATATACTAGCTTAAATGCCGTACGATAGAAGAGCTCTTGATTTGGCCTTCGACTTGTTCCAGAGTTTGAGAGTCTCTATGTTTTTGCATATTGTCAGCATTGGAAACACTTTTGGCTACCATTTGATCTGGATTTTCATTTGCACGGACTTTCTTTTCCTCGCTGCAGCCTTGGCTCTTTTGATTACAAACTAGTTCTCTGTTTGCGAAGATTTCTTTTTGCGAAGCATACTGCTGCTGTATGCGATAGGCAACAATAAACTAAAGAAGATCTCGGACTTGATTGCTGCATATAAGTATTTTATTAATATTTAAGCTTAACTTTTAAAAGTTCAACGTTCATTCTTCTATCGCCACTTAATTTAAAGACAATTTGATGTACTTTCCGTACAAACAATTACTTTTATTCCCTGAGTTACTTTCGATTGATTTCGCAATTAATTTCAATTATTCCCAAATTTATTTCCAAGTTATAAAAACTTATTGTATTAAAAAAAAAATCGTCGGAAAAGAATCGCGCAAAAAAAAAACCGGCGAAAACAATCGCAATAATGAAAACTTCAGAATCCAAAATTTTAGGTTTGCTGGTTCGGATCCAGTCCGAGATATTTTTAATTTGATCACGGAGTCTTCCTGATTTCAAAATGTGATATGTGATATGTTGGGCTACGACCTCTAGGAGTAAAGTTGAAAGATGTGATACCCTGTTATTCTCATTTATTCATATAGATATATATGTATGTGTGTGCGCGCGCCTGTGTGTGTGTTTGTATGTGTGTGTGTTTTGCAATTTAGAATATTTTCTATAAAATAGATCGCATTCACGCATTCCACACACGCACACACACACACACACACACACACACACACACACACACATATATATATATATATATATATATATATATATATATATATATATATATATATATATATCGTGTGTGTGTGTTTGTGCGTGCGTGTTTAACAATTTAAAATTTCCATATCTCTTAGCAAAAAAATCAAAGAACCAGAAAATATTCCAGTTGGCAAGACGACACTTTGCAATCTTGTCGCTCGTGACATAAATGTTGCAGCTGTCAACCAGACCTAAGCATTAAAAATACAAGTTCAGATTTATTATTTTCTTTTTTCAAATTCGCCCATTTTCTCTCTCTTTCGCAACACCTTCTCCATTCCAAGAAAGAAGAAGAAAAAATGAAAAGAAAAAAAAAATAGAAACGAAGAAATTACAATAATCAACGACATCTGCACCTATTGCTCGCTTCGACTTGCGCAATATATCGAATGTCATCATTTTCTAATGCGGCGAAAGCGCGTTTATTGCATCGACTGACGAATCTAAAGTTAAATTAGAAGAGGCAGTTCCACCAGCTGTAATGGCTTCCAAAACTCAAGAACTTCAGTCTTGTACCTAACCATAGAGACACGCCAGGTCGTCTGTTTTTCTTCATTGTTTTCACTGCAAATAAAACGGTCAGCCGTTACAAATATAGGAATGATAGTATTTTTATATTTTTATTTACAAATGATCAGCGGATACGCGTAAATAATTCGATATACTAATGGCTAAAAAAACTTTGTTAATTTTTGTATTTTGTCTGTACATTTGTAAATATCTAACCATCAGAGATTTATTGTTTGAACGAATATTCTATGACTCATTTGAGCACATTATCATAAAAAGAACATTCCGTCTTTTAGAAGATGGTCAGTATTGCTATTTACTGATTATTCTAGCGGAAGAAAACAAATTTGAGGCGTCAAGGGAGGCAAGAATTCTCTGCAAAAATAATGGCTTGCGATATATGTTTACTTAGCGCTACTTCACTCTCCTGAATTAATCTGACAAAAGGCCATGTATGTGGACATAGATTCGAGTCTAGCCTGTTTCAAAGCAAGGCGCCTATTTGGTTGTTAGAAAGACAATGCATCATAGTAAATAGTAAACATGTGGAATCCAATATTCTAATATGCAGAGAAATTGCACTATATATATGATGCTAGACACACTAGAGAAAGAAATGTAAGTGGACTCAACAAGAAATGCATAGTGCTAGAAACACTGCTGAACATAGACGTAGCAGACTTCCAAAAAATGCTAAAATGGAATGTGTATCCCCGGATAGGATGTATTTGTTAGAAACATAATGTTCATTTTCGTCTATCGGCCTGAATATTTAAGAAATCTTATAAAAGAAAAGATATGCACTCTCCAATAGGATTCGAACTTGCTTCCCTCTGGGTATAGGAAAACAGTCGTTAGACCCGACGCAACTTAACTGACTACGATCACGGAGCAGTCTTGGCGAAGTTTGAGAAGTGGCTTTTGGCGAAGTTTGAAAAGTGGCTGTAAGCGAAATACTTCTCGTATTAAATTCCTCGAAATTTTTCATATCTGTTAATATATATCTATACTGTCTAATAAATAAATGGAATGTCTTCTCAAATATGAGTTTTCGCTAAAAATAAATATTTTCTGGCTTTAAATAACCTGTGAAAGGTTGATAAACCGTAGAAAACAAATCAATCAATCAATAAATCTATCACCAATGTGAATATGTGGATTTTAATTTCAGCTACACACTTGATATGAAAAACACCAGCAAAACATAATTCCTAAGGAGTAAAATACAAAAAAAAAATTCGATTTTCTTTATTCTAACTCAGTGATGATTCCTTATATAGTCGACAATTCCGCGCGTAGTTAATCCTGAATTCCGTACTTTTTTCAATGTTAGTATTATATGCGCTTTTTCAGGGATACATCAGGGTTTTTCTTCTAGGATTCGAAAGATCATTTAACCCATAACTATTGGAAGATGAGGTGGATTCATACCTTTCCTAAAGGTCTTTGTGTATTTTTGTTTGTTTTTTAGAGTAAGGTTCAGCCTATACAAGGCCCGGAGGTTGAGGGTTACGTTAAGGGGTAGATTATATGAATAGGAAGGGAAGATAACGATTAAGTATTGACTAGAACAGGTTAAGATTGTAAAGATCGGGGAAACATCCTCTTGGGAGTCTGCTCCACAGAGCAGTGATCTTTGAGAAGAAGCTGTTTAAGTGGAACTTACTTCGTAAAAGCAAATGTAAATAACTTGGTCGGAATACGAACTCAGCTTGCCGATTTCTATTTTGCGAATAAGGAATGAACAAATATTTTCCAATTTACTTTCGTTTCTATCTTTTCAGTCTATCTATAATGAATTAAAATATATCATAAATTTTTCACATCTTTAAATAGTTTTAAATCTTTCACTTATTATCTCTTGATATTCAACCAGCAAGCAAGCCTATCTCTGTCTATGTCTTTCATCTCCATCGCGCCCTCTCTTTCTTTCTCTCTCTCTCGGCCAACCCCAAAATTGAACAAATAGCTTTAATTAAATTCTCAAACCAAAACAAAACTGTTAAATACGTGATATAAACAAATTTTTACTACGTTAATAAATAAATAAATAAAATAAGAAACAAAAAAAAAATAAATAAAATAAAATAAAATAAAATAAAATAAAAAATAAATAAAAACGAGCAATATAACTTGACCCAAATAAATGAACAAAGCGACTTCCGGTAAAAATAACCGCCATAATAGAATACCCACAATGCACCACTAACCCGTATATATATAAATAGCCGAGAAAAATAACAGCACACGTGGCCTGACGATTGCATATAGCATGAAACAGACTGTCGCCTCTAAGTGTTGACTTCTATGTTCACTTTTATATTCACACGCTCTATCTCTGATATTGAGCACTTTATCCCATAAATATAGCACTCCTTAAGACTATATTTCTTTTATATATATATATATATATATATATATATATATATATATATATATATATATATTCTTGTTTATTTTACTATCGAGATGAACTGTAAATTATTAAAAAAATGCATTTAAAACAGGCATAAATGTAGAGCCAGTAATGTAAGGATGAAGACAACCACAAGCAACAGTATCGATCTATATATACATAGCAAATGTCTTTAAAACTGTTTTGAAATTCTATCCTATTTTTTATTGTATTTTCCAATTTTCGAATAAGTTTTTAATCATTTGGATCAAAATTGTAGATAAAGTCTCAAAAGCTGAACATTTTTTTTTTTTTGCTTGTAATCCTTTCCACCGTCATAGTCATTGTAAGAAACTAAATGTTATCAGTGTCTTAGATAAATGATTTGTGAGCTATATCCTGGGATTTGGGGATTAAAATGTATTTAAAATGCGTACAAAATAATTATAATTGAATACATTAGTTTATGAAACCATACTAAACATGGCGTCATTTACATGATAAATTTAAACTACACTGTTTACATTATTCGGACTATTGTCCTCATCTTTGTTGCCATATTTATCACAACCTGTCGGCCGTTGTACGCTCCGGCCTCCTTCAGGTAGTTGGAATGTCGAACTTAACCCTTTAATTCGCTCGCTGGTGTAGACTGTTCTAGTTCCACATGCCATGTGTAATAGATGTCAGTTATAAATTATCTCCTGTTAATTCCCCTCTCCAAGTTCTCCACTGCCTTAATCAGGTATTGAACTCACACTCTTTGGGTCCTGTCACTGGATCTAACTAATGCCTTTATCCAAAGTGCCTTGAGGAGATCTGTGTATGAATTTCTGGGTATTATAAACGTAATGTCTTCAGCAATCAATTTTTTACCAGTGCTCATATTGCAATTTTTGCTGTTATCATTGCAGGTTTTTATTATCGGAGCTCATATTTCAATTTTCATTTCTATGCTTTATCGGCTCAGGAATTATAAAGGGGAGACAGGTCGCCTTCTTAACGTAAGGCTTCAAGAACACCAGAAAGCTGTAACACGAGGGGAAGTGGAAAAATCAGCCGTGGCTGACCACATATGGAAAGAAAAAGGAGATCACCGCCCTCTGTGGGATCAGGTTGAAATCCTAAACAAAAAACATCGTTGGAAAATTCGTAAACTTAAGAAATCAGCACATATGCTAAGCCACAAAAAAAACTCCTGAGCCAACCAAGCATAGAAATGAATACAATATGGGATCCAGTAATAAGGAGGACCAGAGAAAAGCGATAATAACAACGAAAATTGCAATATGAGCTCTGGTAAAATAATCCCAAAAAACATGTAATGATAACAGCAAAATTGCAAAATGAGTACTGGTAAAAAATTGATGGCTGAAGACATTAGATTTATAATACCCAGAAATTCATACACAGATGTCCTCAAGGACATATGACACAGTGAATAAAGCGTTAGTTAGATCCAGTGACAGGACCCAAAGAATGTGAGTTCAATACCTTTTTAAGGCAGTGGAGAAATTGGAGAGGATAATTAACAGCAGATAACTGATAACTGACATCCATTAGACATGACACGTGGAGCTAGAACAGTCTACCCCAGCGAGCGAAATAAAGGACATTTCAATCACCTGAAGAAGGCCGAAACGTTGTTATAAATATGGCAACAAAGATGAGGACAATAAGCCGAATAATGTAAATAGTGTACATAACACCTCATCTCAGTAATATAGACAAATTTAAACTATTATATACCAAAAATTCCTTGAACCTAGATGAATATATTTGTCTGAAAAACTAAGAAGATTTAGTTGTTGATGACCGACGTGATAGAAAATAATCGAAAAAGAACACGAATTTGGACAGTAATTTAGAGAGATTATTTACAAACAATATGTTTTTATATTTTTAGGAATGGATTTTTTGTTTATTATTCCGACAGATTTTAATTTATTGCTTAAACATCATTTTTAATAGATACCCATATTTCCATCTACCGGCCTGAATATTCAAGAAATTTTAGTAGAGAGGTATGCGCTCTCCGGCAGGATTTCAACTGTCGTTCCCATAGGGGCAACTGTCATTAGATCTGACGTACTTTAACATCTTGTATACAGAGAACCTGATGGTCACGCAAAATTAAGGCCGGTACATGGAAATAAATAAATATACGGGTTATTAAAAAAAAAAACAGAGCATCTACTCATATATGGGTATCCATTAAAAATAATGTTCAAACAATAAATTGAAATATCTATATATGTTGAAAACTTTCACAAATAAGAAATCAATACTTAACGGATAGCTTATGGCTATTGAATTTTTACTTCATTTTGTTATTATTTATTATTGTGAGTCATATTGGCAGTCCACAAAGATTGTTTAGGACAAATGACATAGATCTGTTTATCCTTAACACTCACCTAAGAGAGTGTATTAATGAATAAAGAAATAGCTCAGTCGGAGACAGTGCCTGGGATGTTTTCTTTCTGACACAATGGATCCAAATTATTTCTGACTTTCTAGGGTATTATGTTTTACAAGACATTAAATAAAAAGATGAAGGCAAAAATCAGCCGAGACAAACTAATACAAAATGGAAGAATATCAACGAAACTCTAACGAATTTTGGCACTTCAAAAACAAGAATTCACAGTAATTTGAATCTTTGCAAAAATAAATAAATAAAGTAATGGAACTAAAGACGCTCAAGAAAGCAGACTTGAAAATTTTCAGAGCATAAACTGGTCAGACAGTTTGGTCAGCAAACGTAGAGAGCCGCCGGTAAATTCAATTTATCTCCTTGGACACACGCGGTGTGCAAAGTGAACAACCGATCGAGACAACTTAGTTTCGGGTTACCGGCTTTCGGCAGAATAAATACGCTTGGCGTCTTTAATAGCCAGTCGAATTTGTAGAGGTCAACAAATCTAGCCATTCTGGGGCATCTGCGCAACGAATAGAAAATGTCGGCTTTCACGCTTGCGCACATGCAACACCTTTAGTCAAACTGACAAAGTAATTAGAGACGGCGCGTAGAATACGAATGCACGTTTTGTCTTTTCATTTACTTGCCGTTGTATGATTGTCATACAGCGTAAATGACTTCTTTTTCTTCTGACCTTGTCTTCTGTTGTTGATCTGTAACCATTCAGTGGGTATTTATCCTGTTATTTAATTCTTTGGATCTGCTCAGGGGAATTTTTGGTTTGCATTTAAGAAGTCAGAGATTCTAAGTTGTTTTTATCGGTCTCTTCAGCGGTAATTAGATTTATTTGAAAACTTCGTTTCTAATTTTCGAAATGATAACAGTTTTTCTCTAATTTTGAGATCCCGAGTTGCGATATAAGGCAGAAGACAAATCAGATCTCCCAATCAATCAATCAATCTATCTATCTATCTATCTATCTATCTATCTATCTATCTATCTATCTATCTATCTATCTATCTATCTATTTGATGTATATAATAGTTAAGTATTTTCCTACGGGGTTAGCAGTTGGTGATTGAATATATATAAAAACCATGATTCGGAATCCTTAGCAGCAGATAAGAATGGCGGCTTGGAATATACACTCCATTATATACGTGTATGTACATGCATGCGTGTGTATGGGGGGAGTTGGGTGAAAATTTGATGGAATGGTAAAATTAAAAGAGAATTAGGAAATTATATTCCTGATGAACCAGCGGCATCAGAAAAAGTATTTTATTTCACAAAACAAAATCTACATTAGCAAAACAAAACGTGATTTGGCGTCTTTAATAGCCAGTCGAATTTGTAGAGGTCAACAAATCTAGCCATTCTGGGGCATAATACATCTGAGGAAGCCCATCGAAGCTAACTGCAAAATATTGTGATATAAACAATTGTTTTAAGAGATATACATATATACCATTTGCAGACAGTACTCTTTCGCTGTATCAAAGCTACTCAGTTTGACTAGCCAGGATCAAAACCCGACCGATTTGGTGTTAGTCAGAGTTTCTACCACTGAGCTATATTCACTCTGCTAATTCTTGCGTATTGTTTTTAAGAATGTAAACAAACGCCAATCAGTAGAATTCAATGTTGACTTTTATATTTACATACGCTCTATCCCTGATCTTGAGCACTTTAAACCATAAATATAGCATACCATAAAACTATATTTCTTCATATATATATATATATGTGTGTGTGTGTCTCTGTGCGTGTGCGTGCGTGTGCGTGCGTGTGGGTGTGTGTAGATGTATTATTTTTGTGTAAAAATACGATGGACATTCTCTACAGTAAATTGTTCCATTCACCATGAGACGAACGTCTGCTTACAGAACCAGGAGACGCAATGTAGGTCGCACCGATTACCGCACTAACTACGGTATTCGTTATTATTGTATTATTATATGTATACAATAAGTAAGAATGTAAGAGAGAGAGAGAGAGAGAGAGAGAGAGAGAGAGAGAAAGAAAGAAAGAATCAGTTGTTTCTGTTTTTCCATATGCAACAATCTTCAGCTAAAGATAAAACAAATATATGAATAATACATCTGAGGAACCCCATCGAAGCTATCTGCAAAAATGTTGTGATATAAACAATTGTTTTAATTCTTACATGTTATTGGCCACTCAAAATTTCGGACTGAGAGTTGTTGCTGTTTGTACATGGCAGTCAACATCGTTCCGAGGGAATGATTTATCAAAGTTCTCACTTACCAACATATTATTCTCACATATAAGGTGATGATGATGAACCAAAATGTTGTCAATGTATCTTTCGAGAGAACTGATATAAGTAATGTGGATTGAAAGATTTTTCATCGCTCGTGTGGGACGGACATAAGAAGCGTTATCAGAAATTCCACATCTGGCCATCGATTTCAGTTGGTGTAAGTGGAACCGATTTAGTTTAAATAAATTATGAAATATACTGGCATTGATTTCGAATAAAGTAATCGCTTGCTTTGTATGCTTACATTTTTTTCCGAATTGGCTGCATGAAATTATATATATATATATATATATAATCGACTCTCCGTCGCGTTCGACGTATGAGGGTCAGGCCGATAAGTCCCCAGGAAACCGACATCGGCACATAAGATTTGATTATAGTGGTGAAGGCCTCGTGCAAGACCAGCCACACTTTTTGGAGGGACGAATACAGAAACCTGGTGCACCAAATGCATGCCACAAGGTTCCCAAACGACCCTCAGCAGGTTTTGAATTCAGAGTTGTCCTTCTCCTAGACCAGTTGCCATCCAAGGCTATAGAACCCAGTCTGTCCTGCTATTTTACCCATAGCTGGAGGGAGATGAAGAGGATACATACCTTTCCCAAGTAATTAGCGAATGTAATGGATTCGACTGGAATTCGAACTCGGCTCTGCGATTCCTCAATTTTGTACACATGTATCTTGGCTTGGCAAAGTAGTAATTCTTTAAGGAATGGAGTTATTGGAAAAATCCTGGGCGCAAATTTATATTTTGATAAAATTCGATAGCTGCACTATCAACAATTTCCCTTCCAAGACACTTTCTCTTTTAATAAGTGTGGCATTAGATAGATTGAATTTATTTCTATATATAATTAATGCATTTGATAAATTGTGTGTAAGATCCCTTTTGCGTTCATAGTTTTTTTTTAATTTCTGCAAAGTCGTCGGCTATAATAACTTATTCTTTCGTCTTTATTCGTGTATATATATATATATATATATATATATATATATATATATATATATATATATATATATATCGAGAGAGAAGGAGATTGTGTTCGTAGCGTTTTTAAAGCTTTAAGTAATTTCAAAGTCAATATTTGCATATTCATACATAGGTTTCATTCAATCACATATTTGCCATTTTATTCCAAGACGATCCGTAATCTTCGAGGCAGTTTCATGATTTCTTCCTTCCAGAATTTGGAGAATGTATGGATGGTGTAATAAATAGCGGCTCGGAAAAAGAAATGGAAGAGCCGAGTTCGAATTCCAGTCGGGTTAGTTATATTTCCTTATGTGATATGGATTAAATACTAGGACTTAATTATTCTAATTGAATTTTAATTCGGTATCCATACACACAAAAAAGAGTTATTCATACAATGCGGAATATGTTTCGGCTTTAAATAGCTCACAAAGGGTTGATAAACCGTAAGATAAATCTGTCAATCAATCTAGAATTTGGCTTTTTTCTAGTTGGTGAAATTTAACCTTAGTATAGTATTGTAAGGATCGAAATAAGTTGTAATCCAAAGCTGCAAGATCAATCAAATACAGACGATGTTGTAGGACATTCAAGCCAAGCTGTACCAGTTTATGTCTGGTCTGAAAAATAGACACGAGGTCTGGCCAATTCCGAATGATTTTCTTTAATTGCTGCCTTTCATCAGTAGAATTAGGAAAAAGTATTTATCTGAATTCTATGTATGACTATGCAAAAGCAACTCGTAATAAACAATGTCCTCTCAATTCCACGAGATACACTGCATCATATTGCTCTGGTGCAAGCCGTCTTTTGCGGTGATTAACGGTTATTCATTTCGTTTTCCTATTGCTTTTCCCGTTCCATATTGTTTTCATCGGCCGTGATTATTCTTTTTCAAAATATAATGGTTTTGTGCTTTCAAGTGCCATATAAAATTCCTATTAAATATGTGGAGTATCTTCGCCATGTCCGTGTTGTGAAACCTGGAATATTTTAGTCAGCATTTCGATTTGGTCATCAACAACAACGGGTATACCGGGATTGTGTTTTGTCTTTCAGATGAAAATGTCCACTTCTGAATTTAGAAAACTACTTAATAACTCAGCTATGGAATCATCTCCATAAAAGGAACATATTTTTTTTTTATAGCGTCTTTCTGGAGATATAAGAATATGACATGAGGAAAATGCAACTTACCTTCCTCCATTTTTACTTTCAACGGAAACACATTTTAAATTCTGGAGAAATTAAGAGTTGGTCGAGCGGAAAAGGAGCAATGTACTTACCTTGTGTTGTTGAAATGCTTAGTAAAAAAGCTTGTTATTTTCAGTATTAACCCTTTAAAGTTACAGAGGTCACATGACATGGTTACATGTGGTTCCCGAAGTTGCATAAAAGGAGAGAAAAATTATCTCTATTTTTTTTATTATTAAATTTACCTTCCATGTTACCAGGCGATTAAACGTCGCGGAAAAGTGGCTATATATTTCGCAACTCAAGTGCTGTTGCTTTTTTTTTTCTTCTCGACCTGACAAGCCTCTGTTCGTTTTGGTGATCAGGAGCATTTTCTCCACATAATTCACAATCTGCGTTTGATTCGTATAGAAAGACACGTCGAAATTTTGCCTTTCAGAATATGTATATATACCATGAATTTAAGTCACCTATTAAAACATCATTCATTGATAAATCATTCATCACCCACAAGGCCGCGTAAAGACTTTTGAACTCAAGCCTGGAAAGTGAGAATTGGGCTACTCTAGCCTAGATATGGCAGAAAAATATTAAATTTTTTTTGAGATCTGGCTCTTGTAAATCAAAACATGGCAGAGTACTTTCGTGAGCGGTACAAAGGAGCCAACCATTTTCACAGCATCTTTAGCGATGTATCGGATATGCGGCTTGAACCTGAGCTGTGAGTTTTATTCTCAATAGACGTTCCAATCATGTGGCTGCATTGAGAGGTGAACCGCTCGTCATGACTTGGGAAATCTCAACGTCTGTTCGGTGATGGTGAAACGTTGCAAACTTGGTTTTGGAGGGGTTGGAGCCAGTTCTTCCTCCATTGAGTTGTCCGAGCAAAGTCAGAAGATAGATCAGAATCAGAGGATAGATCAGGCATTAGTCATTTAGATTTTTGGTAGCGCTTCTTTAAACCCTGGTGCAGTTCTCACGTATATATCGTTATTATAAAGTGGAAGTGAACAAGACCGAATAAAGAGGTTTGGGTTTACACCTGTAATCATTGGGTTCAGAGAAGTGAGCATTAACAATGAATGTCAGGAAAATGGACGACAAAAATATGAATCCATTCTTTTTTATCGTTTATTTTATTATCTATTAGTTGTTAATAGTTCTTCTTAATAGTCTACTTGGCATTCTATCTCAAAGCTTTGGCTAATCTGAAATAAAATGTCAATAAAGTTTCACAACAAGAGATTAACACTTACTAAGAAGCAAAAAATGCCACGAAAGATTCGCAGAACCTCAGAAAATACGAATGAATATATGTAGCAAACAATAATATATATATATATATATATATATATATATATATATATATATATATATATATATATATATATATATATATATATATAAAAATACTAATATTCCATGGTTATAATTTATTATATTGGAATTGTAATCACGATCCAATTCATCAGACCTACAAATTCAAAAAGAAATCGGAAAATATAACTCCGGGTATAAAAAACAAAATTTCAGTGTGAATGTGTGGAAGTGGGAAACAGGTGTAAGGGGTAAATGTATGAAAGCTCTAGAGAGAGGGTGTAATAGAAGAAAGAAGAACAGGAAGGCCTAAAGTTGAAGGTGGGAATTCATATTTAACAGAGAGAAGTTTTAAAGAGAGGAGTTAAATAACGGTTTAAATGATTGAGATACAAATAAATATGAATTATTTTCAAATTCATAATTGGCTACCGATTCGCTGACCTTAAATTAAAATTAAAGAACAGACACCGGAAACGTGTGGATACATTTGTGGTGACATTACGCACAATAAAAAACAATATGATCTAAACTTAAAATCCAGCCAATTCATACTGCCGATGCATATGGGAAAATTTTCCGTCTGCTTTGCATTACTAACCTCATGTATACAAGAAAAGTGAAGATGAGAGAGAGAAAAAAGTAAGAAAAAAGGAGGTGGGGAAAATCTATATCATCTATAATGTTCATGTTATTATTAACAGGAAAGATCAAAGTATTTTGGGGGTAATTTTTTTATATTTTTTTAATCGTTCTGAGCACGTCCGAATTTTCGTTAAAATCTTGGTTATTTTGGAGTCAGCAAAATTGACAGATAATCGATTATGTCATCCATTTTTTTCCATTTAATAAAAAAGATCAAAATCTCACTTTGAAATTATTTTAAAAATCAATTATCATTTTTTCAAAACTTATTTTAAGAAAATCAGAAATTATAATGTTTATTTAAAATATTTTGAACCGAGCTTAACTTAGCTTCTCCGCCGAAAAGATGTAATTTGAAAATAAAACAAAGCATCACTTGACAGGTGATGAATGACGTATTGACGGATTACGGGATCATAATTTGTTCTACGGAAGGAGAAAAGTGAAGTTATTTAGATGTAAAAATTATTTACCTCGTTATTTTTAATGAAAACTTTCAGCGCTCTAAATTTTTTTTTGCACTTAGCTTTCACCTTTACATTTACGATACTTTATGTAAAATATATTATAAAGAAATTAAAATAAGACTGTTCAGAGTCAAATTAAATTTCATATTTCATAATAAAGGTATCTAATTAATTTATAGGTACATTTCTTATGAAATTTTATCAGAGGTGTACATAAAATACTATAATTTTATGTACATTTATTACATTTTACTGTGTTATTTGTATTTCCATTCATTTTATTATTAATTTTGATATTTCATTTATGGAAAAATGTCATAACTGAGATTAATATAAAAATAAGATCATATAAATTTCATAAGATGATACTGATACTTGTAGATACCCTTCTCAGTTGAAATTGAAAAATCAAATTAACTTCTCCACAAGTGTTTCGCAAAAGTAAAGGCCTTAACAGCAGAGAACAATGCTTAACTCAAATAACGCAACTTAATTGTACTCTTGCTGGTCTTCCGTACTTTATAATTAGAGCCCGATTATAAAAACAAAATTACATTTCTTAATTACTGCAGGTCTTTTGATTAATCAAAACGATAAAATTTACAACGCGCTAAAAAAAGATCTATCTCATTAGGACACTTAGGAAACCCGATGCGGCTTTTAACTAATTTTATAATATTTTAACAACTTAAATGTAAAAATCTATTATAATTAAAGAAATAACAAATAATTGTATTAAAAATTCATTTTTCATCGAAAAATTTTTTTGCTTTCAGAAAATATTGTCCATATTCATAAAAACAACAAAAAGCAAATAAAAGCATTTGAAATTAAATAATATCTTTGTTTTATTGAGTTTTGTATGTTACAATTCAGAGCTGATTTTCAGGTAGGGGGGGGTCCAATTAAAAAAAAAAACATGATTTGCATTCCTCAAAGCCTTGAGCTTTTAACTATTGTAATCACTAAACACGATGCGATCGAATTTCTAGCGTTTTCATAAAATTAGTTATGGGGGTCTTTGGTCTTTCCTCTTAATGATAACATGAACATTTAGACGATAAAATTTTGTTTTCGTCAAGTTTGGCGTCTTTTTCATCATGCTATGCTATTTTTTATCGATTTCGTGGAGTTACCTAATTTAACATTAAAAATAGATGTAAACTAATCTGTACTTAAAAAACTAGTGAAGAAGAAAACATTAACAATATTAGCAAAAAAAAAAAAGACACTGAGTAATTTACACGGATACGTCTATTAAGTCTACATATAAACCTCGGCATATAAAAATATCAGAAAACAATCAGATTTTTTATATGTATGTATATGCCTACATACCCACATGTATGTATATGCCTACATACCAACACATAAATAAAGTCTGCTAACACAAATTAAATGATCAAAAATATATAGAGCACCACATAAACACAGACATTTGAATGTCATATCCGATGTTAGAAATCCAAGATCGAACTGTTATAGGTAACAACACGTTATAAAACCGTGTTTATGTTTTAAAGCGTTTTTTATGTCGACATTTGGAAATGATCTCACTACGAAGATTCAGCAACTCATCTGGATTTTTATCTTTAATAATAAACATTTTTTTCCGCCATGCATAGATCACATCGGTCACGGAAGTTACCAGGGGTTCTCGCTCTCCCTGGACATTGAGTTTTACCTGGATTCTATCCTCTTGGGAATTTATATATATATATATATATATATACCATTATATCAATATATCAATATATATATATATATATATATATATATATATATATATATATATATATATATAGAGAGAGAGAGAGAGAGATAGATGAATAGATAGATAGAGAGATAGATAGATAGATAGATAGATAGAATTTTAAACGTTAATTTTGCGTCCTTGGTATGACAATAAACTACATCCGGTAGTTTGGCCTGTAATCAGGAGGTTTTGTGGAACATGGAACCACATCTTACCTGACCCGGGGTGGTAGCAACTGTTCGGGTCACAGCTATGGGTAAATAGTTAACCCTAAAAACAACTCTGAAACTTTAAAAATAGGTTTTTATAATAATAATGCCAGCAATATAATTTGGAAAAAAGAAATTATTACCAGTGATACATTTTGAAAAAATATTAACAGCAATACATTTCTGAAAAAAAAAATAACAGTAATACATTTGACTCACGACAAAAATCCTCTTTACCAAAATACGCCAATGAAACCTGAACTGCAAACTGATTTATTACAGAGAATACATATTCTGTACATTGGAACAAATGCTAAAAATCTTGGCGGCATTGAGGATGATATGACGTAAGACCAAATAAGCCAAAACAAACCAAAGTTTATATTTAGTGGTAAAAATCTGTCGGATTAATAAATAAAAAATTCCATTACTCCTATCTATCTATCTATCTATCTATCTATCTATATATATATATATATATATATATATATATGGATAAAATAGATGATAGGAAAATAGTATTTGGTCCTTGCAGACGCGTTTCGTCATAAGACTTTATTAAGTGATGATAAACTTTCCCACATTGTTGAAAATAAAAACGAACACTTAATCAAAAAATGTTACTAAAAATACTTTAAAAAATTTTTGAATTTCGAGTAACTCTACACCATTTGGTTATGATCATCGACGAAATTCGTCGGAAGGATAAATAATATTTTCTTATTTTCTACTTTATTCATTTTGTCTTCTCTAGAGACTTATTCTGTGAACTTTCTCACACACACATACACACACACATATATATGTGTGTGTGCGTATGATAAAATATAAATTTAAAGTTATATGATTTTCGTATTTATGGGTTAAATTACTAAATATCAGGGATAGAACGTATGTAAATATAAAAGTGGACATTGAAGATAACACCTAGCCGGCCCGGTTCGATCCTGGGCCCCTCCCACTCTGGTCAGTACTGCTGTTGGTCAGCTGATGGTTATCTACTGGCCGCGTCGTTCGTTCATCTTGCTTGTCCCATACTGTGTTCCTTGATCACAAAGTGGCGAACACCGAATTTCGTCCATACTTGAGTGCTGAAATGACTTGCGGCGAAACCAAGCAGAAATAACGCTTCCGCTGACAAAAACACATATAACAAAATAACGAAGAAGGTCTCTGAGTTATTTTCCAGTCTCTGGGTTAATTTTCAGGTCTCTGGGTTAATATTCATTTGGTTTATATAGTCGTTGATACAACAAAATAAACCCTATCCGTTAAACTCTCTATCATGACACTTTATCGCTTTCTTCTAAAACTTGGAGCGAGTTAAAAAACATACACAAGTTGGTCAGTCGGGAATTCTGTTAGCAGCAGTTCACATGGTGTTCAGCAGCTCCGTCGTACGCTGTTGACTCGTCTTGTTGTCGCTCCAACTGCTGGGTTCAACTAAAGGCTACGTTTATATACGTATTTCTCCCGACTCCTACTGCACCTCAGCACTCATTAATATTCATATCAATTAAATATTTTCATCAACCTTAGAGAAATAACACCGACCCTCAAACAAAGTGGTCAGTTATTCAAAACAATACATTCTTCGGCAACAATATTTTTTCGCGATAACAAACTTTGTGTTCAAAAATTATTTCTATTTTTTAGATGTCAATGAATTTTCACATTCCTCATTCCTCAGGACATTCAGATTCCTTACATTCATAACAATTCTATTTGCTCATTAGATTACCAGAATAAAAATTGTCTTTTTCCCTTGTTCCATATTTCAAATCATGTTTTCACTTTAACGATTTGAACGTTTTACCACCCTTCCAATTCTCCAATCTTATACGTGTTCTTTTCATTTGAACACTTTTAATGATAATTTCATACTACCAGTGTCGCAATAGTATCAGTCATACATGCATACAAACACACACACACACACACACACACACACACATATATATATATATATATATATATATATATATATACGTATACCATTTATGCGACGAATAGAAGATTCATTTGAACACACATGTAATCAAACTCCAGATATGAGTTGTTTTTTTTTTATCGTTATCACAAGGCAACAAAGACGCTAATACATAAAGGATTAGAGATTGTAGAAGAGGTAGGAACAGAAGCATTAATAATGAGCGGGAAGAGGAAAGATTAATCTGGAGGAGAGTAGACAGCGATTGACATTGTATTTAAAGTTTTGCAGATTAAAGTTGACTGGAAAACATGCAGCCAGAAGGGAGTTCCATTAGCAAGAAGTGCGAGAATATAAAATGCTAGCATAGAATTTATGGCTATATTTTAGCCAACTCAACTGCAAACTGATGACATCTTGACGCTAGTGTAGTTATGCACTTTAATTCAAAGAGTCCAGGTATCATAGCAAAGTGCTGATCTAAACAATAGCCGTTTATAGAAAAGTCACAGAGAAGTAAACTTACGAAGTTTGGAATATAGTTGAGATCGCCAGATAAGGAACAATAATATTGTTGATTCTTCTTTGGATTTTACTTTATTAAATCAAGAACCCTCCCCTTTTCACTGAAAAGACTTTCCGATTTCTGTTTAGATTATTTACGCTTTCGGTCCTCTATTAAAAAAACGTCTCACAATTCTTTATTTTTGAGTTTGAACGCGGTTAACTGAAACCGCAGCACCAAAATCGTAGATAATGAAGATCAATGTATGCTATAAATAAAATCATTCACTTTCACAAACTGCGCACCCACACATACGAAAACTTTTAATCAGGTATCAATTATTTCGCCCATCTACTCTCCCAATTGCATATTTAAGAATCTGGTTTAATAAAGCAAAGGAAAAAAAAGAGAAGCTGTACAAAGCACACATCCTCATGAACAGCCGTATGTGTCTCTGTTGGCTTTTATTCCATTCAAATCTGACGGAATATAAGAGACGTTATAAATACTAGAAGCAAAAGACGTCGAAGGCATACTTTTCCATTTTATGCTGAATAAACAAACCTTCATGCTCGTCAATGCAACGCGCAGATTCAATAATTCTGATGTGAACCTTCTGAGAATGACTCCACATCGAAATACTACGGCGAACAGCGAAGCGGAAGGCTTAACAGCCGGGCATCCGATTTGGAAATAACTGAAGTATTCCCTTGACACAGGAGGTGGCCTGTAACAAAAGGAAGCCATTTTGTGGTTTGCTTGTTACTCTTGTTAGGCGAATCCTTTTCCTTTTAATTTGGCAGACTATTTCTTTCTTATATATATATATATATATATATATATATATATATATATATATATATATATATATTATAACAATACATACTGGATTTTGTAGTTGGGATGACAGTCTAAAAATTATTGGATTCGAGTTAGAACACGCCTCACTCAGTCTTTTTTCCAAAATGTTATTTTGGGATGAAACTGTGGACATGCAACAAAAACTTTCCTCAAAAGAGAACGATGGTGTTTTAACAAAGCAGACGAATACGTAAAACAGTGGTCGGTCCAAAAGAGGAAGGGCATTCATTTGCATTAACGTAGTAACTTATATACAGAGGTGATGAGGTGATGAATTGTATGCAAATAAAATGCAGACAGACATTAAATTAAATACACACATACCGACATATGCAACTAAATATACATGTGTCTAAATACGTATAAATGTAACTAACTAACTAATTAAAATATATATATATATATATATATATATATATATATATATATATATATATCAGAAAAAATCACCTACCTTGTTCACCAAGTTCAACTGAATAAATGCAGTCTTCAGAAGACTTGCTCATAAAATTTCACAAGTCTCTTGAAAATTAAAAGTAATTTCCCATAAGAGCAGAAATAAGATTATTAATCCGACAGATACGTTATTTTTTGTGGCTACACGTACTCCAGTAAATGCTACGTTTATTTAGGAAAGAGTAAACTTATTTATTTCATTTCTTACCGGGTTAAGAAAGCACTTCTTGAAGTTTGATGGAATTTCATCACGAAATCGCGAGTCTTGGGAAACAACTGGTGCTCTACTCTTTACAAGTTTCTATTAGAATTTATCAGATTTTAAGATGAATTTAACCGGGTCTAATTTTATCATTCAACTTAAAATAAGAAGGAGATGCCTACAAGACATTTTCTATTCCCACGTTGACCATAAGAGAGCGGTTTTGAAACTCGGGTATCATTCATTCTCACAAAGTGACCAACCAACTTTAGCGTATCCTAATAACGAAAGTCCCAATACTAAATATATTGCTGCTTCTTATATATATATATATATATATATATGTGTGTGTGTTTATTATTTATACGTTATTTTATTAGATGAAAATATTTAAGTAAATGCCCTGTTTATAATGAACAGTATTAACAACATTTACCAGCCTGAATGCCCGAGAAATTTCATAGAACATATGTGTCATCCGATAGGAATCGAACCCGTATCTGTAAGCGTCATATAGATTGACGTGTTATACCATTGAGCTACAGAGGGAGCGTCTGGTTACCAAGGTCGAATTACTGCTTTTAAACTTGCCAAAACTTGTTTCAGTCAGAACTTCATCACACGCGCGTGCGCAAGCACACACACACACACACACACACACACACACACACACACACACACACACATATATATATATATATATATATATATATATCATTGAAAACGGCATACAAAGAAGATTTAATTAATCTTTTATTGAATTTTCCATAGTTATTATTCTACCGAGGGCTTTCGGATAGTTCTATAGACATTATCAAGGATGTTGTTTGGGGAAACAATATATTTAAAACAACCGATAAACCTGAAATCTACACAAGGTATGTTGATGACAATTTCGTTTTGATAAAAATAAAGATTAAATCGCAAACCTAAAATCAACTTTTGAAAAAAGCTCAACACTAAAATTCACATATGAACCCATGGTACATATCAAGATCACATTCCTCGGTGTTGAGATAGAGCTAAAATTCAAGGAATTTGCCACTTACCCGTATATAAAAAAACCCCACTAATATGAATTCTCGTCTTCTAAACTATGTTAGCCAATGTCCGGAAAGATATAAAATAACAGTGATAACAAACTTCGTAAAAAGAGCATACCAAAATTCCTCTTCCCAAAGAATATTTCTAAACGAACTAAAACACACAAAACAAACACTGGACAACAATAATTTTCCCAACTACATCATTGATAAACAAATAAAATTAATCTTACAAAAAAATACACGACGCTCGGAACAAAAATACAACACCACAAAATATCAGCATATTTTATTGCAATCAGATGCACAAAAAGTTATAAGCAGGATTAATTTGCTATAAGGAAAATTATTAAACACCATATTTCTAATGCAACCCTTGAAAAACATATAAAGTTCATAATATATTATAAAAAATGGAAGACCGCAAACCTTGTCGTCACCAACCGAAATAACCCCACTAAATCTAAATTTGCGGTGACAAATATAGTGTACCAATTTCAATGCCCAGTTCAAGACTCTGTCAAAAATCAATTACATATATAAGACACACTATTAAGTAGATATTACATATATAAGACACACTATCCTTAAGTAGATGGCTTACATACCACCTCTCGAAGCAGAGTGCGATTAATAAATAATTATTAATTCATAATTTTCAAGAACACTTAAGGAACAATTCTACTCGATAACACAAAGATCCTTTCCAAGTCACATAGTCGTATGCAACTTATCATTAGGAAAGCATTACTAATTAAATACCGTTCCCATGGTATCAATGTTACAATGTTTACCAGTGGGGACGGCGTGTCAAAGGTTTTCTAAAAATAGAATAGTGATGCCCAGGTCAATCGGTCGTACATAGCACGTGACCACTGAAAATGCATACCTCTCCTTCGCAAGTACTCCACACAGCTAAACTACAATATAGAATTTAACAGACCAAAATTCACCGTTAAAAAAACAAAATCGTTGATAATGGCTATAGAATTACTGCAAAGTGCTCGGAACAATAATAAGTATGGAAAATTTGAATTTTCTTTAACCTCCTGAAAACGGAAAAATGTTAGAATGCAGGAAAAACTCAATAAAATATTAATTAAATCTTCCTTGACGGCTGTTTTTCAATGAAATATGCTTGAAAAAAAGGTTGTTGCTTAAAACACACACACACAAAACACACACACACATATATATATATATATATATATATATATATATATATATACATATAAATATATATATATATGTATACATATAAAATATATATATATATATATATATATATATATATATATATATACATATAAATATATATATATATTTATATATATATATATATATATACATATATATATATATATATATATATATATATATATATATATATATATATATGTATACATATAAATATATATGTACGTCGACTGTAATTTTGCATTACTTCGTTTTCATTTCAATATATTTACATTGTTGCTTTTCGTATAAGCTTTGTGTTATATTTAAATTACATGTTTCTTCAAGTGATAATCAGTTATAGCATTCCAGAACTACCTTGTCTTCAATATCTGTATACTGTAATCTGTTACAACTATTAATAAGATTATGGAGGAAATGTCACATTGTTTTGTTTTGAATTTAAGTTGTTTTTCTCTTAGGGAGTTTTCTTATTAAGGTTAGTGAATTCAATCTGACCTGCTTTTTTAGCACTTAGTTTCTGAAAGAGAAAGGATAGCGTCAAGCTCTTCTCAGTACGAATACTTCAAACTGAACACAATTTCTAACAACCTGAATTTAATTTTGAATCACCAATTTCATTTCGCTGTTAACCATTAGTTACCATCGTTAGCTGAAGGAAACATGATTTGTTGTTGTTTTTCATGTTAGTATTATTGTTATTGTAGTGATATGCAAATTAGTATAATTTGCATATGAGCAGGTAGCTCATAAATGGACACCAACGAGAACGGAAGTGGAATAAGAACTTAGTGGATACACGACATAACAATGGCGTCGCCGATAGGATACTCTTTGGTCCTTGAAGACCCAGAGTACGTAGACACGTGGATTCGTTGCTTTGCTGCTAATGCTAGATGTAAAAGTTGAAAGACAACAAAAACAGAGGAGGGAAAATGAAATCACCGACTTGTTCATGGCTACCGCTGGTTGTGAAGCGATTATGAAGGTTGCTACAATGGTTTACCCTCGAGAACTAGAAGAAATGACTTTCGAAGAAATAAGTCAGGTTATTAAGGGAAACATGAGGCCAAAGAAAAGACTGGTGATTGCAGAAAGGACCAAGTTTATGGCAATGAAGCAGGAAGTGGATGAACCGATAGTAAAATATTTACACCGGTTAAGAAGTGCGAGTAAATACTGTGAATTCGAAAAACTAGGAACAGGCGAGCAGACAACGGAAGAAGAATTAATCCAACTAAGATTAATTGAAGGTATGCATAATTCGGCACATAGATATAAGTTAATGGAACAGTTACAACTTACAAACATGCCTTTGAATATGTGTATAGAATTTATACAACAGCAGGAATTAATACATACCTACAACCAAAATAAAAATAAATCCTACGAAGAAACAATGGCTGAACATATACGGTACAAACAAAAAAAAAAAAATTGTGCGTACTGTGGAAAAATTCATGAAATGAAAAAAGAAAAATGCCCAGCCTTTGGAAAGACGTGTGTTAAAAAAAAAAAAATCACTTCAAAGAAGTATGTAAAACGAAAAATGTGGAAAGAGTAGAGGATGAAAATAGACAGATTTTCAATGTAAAAAAGGATAATATACAAAATACTGGATCTAAGAACGGAGATACAAAAATAAAAGTGAAAATCAACGACTGTATTGTCGAAATGCAAATCGACACAGGTAGTGACGTCACGATAGTACCCAGAAATTTGTGGGAAAAAATGGGAAAACCGTTTTAAAAAAACCAATGTACAACTACGTCAGTTTGATGGCTCGATTATAGCAATTATGGGTTACTTTGAAGGTTCAATAGAATTAAAAGAAAAAATATGAAATAGTACCCATTATAGTTACAAATTGCCGAAAAACGCATGGACTACTGGGAATGACGTGTTAAAATAAATTCAACGAAGTTGATTAATGAGATAGAAATAGAAAAACAGGAAAATTAAAAAACTATGAAGCTAGCCTGAAATTAAAAGATGTTTCCCCCTCCTACTACGAAGCGAGAAAAATACCAGTGCATTTATTACCATTGGTAATAGCTAAATTGCGAAAGCTAATAAAGGAAGACTTATTAGAACCTGCCCCTCCAGGGAGGAAGTAAATGGGCATCACCCATCGTGGTATTGAAAAAAAAAAGATGGTGACCTGAGAATTTGTGGAGATTATAAAATAGGGGTGAACCATAAAGTGAAAGCTGACTCGTACCCCTATTCCAAATGTGGAAGTAGCTTTACATAAGCTTGCTGGAATGAAAGTATTTTCGAAGATAGACCTAAAATCAGCTTACCACCAAATACCGATAAATGAAAATTTTAAAGAAGTGACGACTATAAACACACCTATAGGCCTGTTAAGGTGAAAAAAGAATGCCGTATGGCATAAAAACGGCAAGTGCAATTTTCAAAAAAGCTATTGAAAAAGTAATAGGAAATGTTGAAAATACCATCTGTTATCAAGACGATATATGTTTGAGATTTAAATGAAGATGATTTAAAGAAAAAACTGAAAATATACTGAACCGGCTGAGAGACGCTGGTATGACAATAAATAAAAAAAGTGTGTAACCAACAGTAATGAAATATCATTTTTGGGTTACTCAATATCAAAGGAAGGGATCTCTCCAGATAAAAAGTACTAATAGAAAATTCTAAAAGTTGCTACACCAAAAAAAAATAAAAAAGAATTGAGTCCTTCTTAGGTTTGGTAAATTTTATATAAAAATATGTACCAAAATATAATGAGTTGACAGAGCCATTTGCTAAGTTAAGAAAAAAAATGTGGAATTCATTTGGTTAGAACACCAACAGAAAGCCTTTGAAAACTTAAAACAGATTCTGGCAAAAAAAGCCAATAGTACAAATTTTTGACCCTAAGAAGGACATAACTCTAACTACTGACGCTAGTGAGCAGTCCATATCTGGTATTTTGTCACAAGATGGGCATCCCATAATGTATTTATCAAGGAGATTAACAACAACTGAACACAATTATTCGAATATAGAAAGGAGGCACTAGCCATAGTGTGGACAACGCATAGAGCAAGACAGTTTTGATGGGGAAAAAATTTTGTTGAAAAGTGATCATAGACCACTGAATTTATTTTCAACCCAAGAAAAGAGCTACCGAAAGTTACAACGTCCAGAATATTACGTTGGGCAATTAGACTGATGGCGTTCGACTTTGACATTGAATATGTTAAAGGGAATACGATACCGCACGTTGATGCCTTTATCTAGATTGAGGTTTTATAGAGAGGAGGACAAAACGACGAGGAATTTGAAGACACATTCTTGCACCTTGTAGAAACCGATGTAATATCTGTAGATAAAATGGCTACTGAAACTACAAATGACCCAGTGTTAAATAGAATGTCGAGGGAAAAAACAGAATCGCTGGGGAAATTGTTCAATGGCTGAAAGACCATTCAAAAGAAATCAGACATAAAATGACTATAGAAAACGGGATAATATGTAATGGAGACTTGGTAGTTCCCCAGAAACACAGAGGAGACAGGTTATAAAAAGTGTACACGATGACGTACATTGTGGAGTGGCAGCTACGCAAAGAAGATTAAAATTGGAAGCCTGGTGGCCGGGGGTACTCAAGAGACGTAGAAGACTACGTAAAAAGATGCAAAAATGCACAGAACTCAGGAATTTTAAGCAAAAAGAAAATACATGTATGGCCCCGAGAAGTAGAACCATGGAGCAGAGTACACATGGACCATGCCTATGTCAATGGGATAGGACTATTATTAATATTAGTAGACGCATATTCAGGTTGGCCTGAAGTGGTGAGAGTACCTGATAAAAAAAAGTACCACCGTAAAACAAATATTAAGAGTAATATTTTCGAGGAATGGGACACCGAGAACATTGGTGACTGATAACGCACCAGAATTTGTGGATGCTGATTTGCATGAATGGCTAAGAAAAATAGGATGCAGACCTTATAAGACCCCTCCCTACCACCCTCAAAGTAATGGGGCAGCGGAAAGGATGGTCCAGACGGTAAAGAAGGGCATAAAAAGCATGCTTGCAACAGAAGGAGGAAATCGATGCTTTCCTACCAAGATTACTATTAAGTTACAGAACAATTCCACATGCAGGCAGGCCGGAAAGTCCATCTGCCTTAATGGGCAGACAATTAAGGTCCCCTTTGACTATGTCATATGCCACAAATCAAAAGATGTGGTACAAAAGAAATAGGAATATGCAACCAGAGTCGGCTGAATTTATTATGCAGAAAGGACATAATACTGCAATATTAAATAAAGAAAATGGGAACAGTGTTCTAGCTCATGCTGACCAAATAAGATCCCAAGGAGAAGAATCTGATGAGGAAATGCCTTCAGAGATGCCCATTATTGATGTATCAGAAGAGTTAATGCAGAATGAAACTGCGCAGGAAGAAGTAGAGAGGGATGAATTAGAAGAGGAAGACCAGAGTATGCAAGAGGAACAATTTGATTATAGGGAAAGACGTGATAGATCTAGATCTCAAGGGAAAGGAGAGGGATAAAGGAAGATGTTCAGGAGGGCACAAGAAGAAGTACAAGAAGTACTGCGGCATAAGGCCCCTCCGTTATAGGGAGATGTAGTGATATGCAAATTAGTATAATTTGCATATGAGCAGGTAGCTCATAAATGGACACCAACGAGAACGGAAGTGGAATAAGAACTTAGTGGATACACGACATAACAGTTATTATTTGTTATAATTTTCTTAATCTAGGTAAATGTAAATTTTACTTATCTTGAACATCATTTTCTTTGCTTATTACACACACACACTTATATATATATATATATATATATATATATATATATATATATATATATATGATGCTAAAACTGATGTTTATTTATTATATTTATGACCTTTCTTTTGTGAGCGTTGACAGCCCAAGATTTTTATATTTCTAGTGTTCCAATACAACTGTCATTTTAATATCAATATTGGCCTGACTCTGTAGCTGCCATTAATTTTATCATTACTTTTTGTCATTTTCCATTTTTGTCAAAATTATTATTTCATGACAATAGAGCTGTTATTACTTTCGGCTTGCTCTTTTTCGCTCATTATTATTATTGATATTATTATTATTGAAATTGTTGTTGTTCCTGTTGTTGTTGTTACTGCGATTTTCTTATTCGTATTAGTATCATCATTTTTATGTGATGTTAAATGAACGACTTCATAAAATACAAAATAAAAAAAAATATCTAAGATGTCTTCTCTCCGAATAAATGTAAAATAACCATTAATAAAAGCGATAGAGGAAATATTAGCAATAAAAATATAAAAGAAGTAAAAAGGGGAAAAATTCAATGGAAAATATGATTAAAAAAATAAAAATCATTCTAAGGATATTAATCATAATCACCAAAAAGTCTATTAAGCAAACAGACAAATGATGGAAATAAATAACACACACACACACACATGTGCGCACACACACACACACACTAAAAAAAGTAACAAAACGCCAATCTCGAAAGAGCCGAGGGAACCATTGCGTGCTGCTTAAAGCAAAGCGTAAATAGCTTGTAAAGGTTTGTTAAAATTGGCCACAATTCGCCTCGTTAGGAACGTAATTCGCATGGCGAAGAAGTCGGCTGACAGCCGCCCGTTCGCTCTGGCTGCGCATGTGCAAAGCGGACGACCACAATGGCGCTGAAACGGCTTTTCTGCACACGCGCAGTAGGAGCGAAGTTGATGGCAAAGCTTACAAAATGAGAGAGAAAGAAAGACCAACGGAACTGTGTGTAAGAAGGCAATATTTTTTACTGAAGATGATTTTAAAAATTTTTGCTAGTTCTTTTTGGAGATATCACGTTTGTCGTCTTTTTTTGCATAAATATTGCTACAACTAATAATATCAATAATGATAATTAGTTAATAAAAATTAAGTTTCCATGATAATGATGATAATAAAAATACCTGTTCAGATGAGAACATTAATGATTATACTACTACTTGTTTCATTAAAAATCGCTACTACTACTAACAAAGCTTGTGCACGTAAAAATAAAGAAGAGGAAAATAGTAATACTAGTACAAATAAGTAAATGAAAATCCTGTGAATAACGGATTCTCCTACTCAAAGAAACTCAATGAAACTGAATGCGTTAAATGTGATAAATAAACACATGGATTTTGCTTAAGTACATTAGGGAACATAAAATGTGTCTTACATGTGCCATAATGCAAAATCTGAGAAAGGATAAAAACAAGTTTCTAAGAATGTAACAGGTAGATACCTGAAAATATTAGAAACAAGATCCATTGAAACCAGCGTCATTTAATTTGAAAATTGGTGAAAAGCAAAATAACTGATCGAAGAATGCTGATCATAAAATGTGCAATATATTTTATCTACTAGAGTGTAAGAGATCTAAAAGAACAAAAAACCCTATGTTTTCGTTTTAAATTACTTTTTAAATTATTTTTAACAGTATATAAATGCTGATAATATAGGATATTAAATCTGTTAATATACAGCATTCAAACATTACAAAGTACGCTGGGGTGAATCTATCTATCTATCTGTTCATTATCTGTCTATCTCAATCTGTTCATTATCTAACTTTATATGTCTGTCTTAATCTGTTCATTATCTATCTATCTATCTATCTATCTATCTATCTATGTGTCTTAATCTGTTCATTATCTATCTATCTATCTATGTGTCTTAATCTGTTCATTATCTATCTATCTAATCTGTTCATTATCTATCTACACTATCGATCTATCTACACTAACGATCTATCTTAATCTGTTCATTATCTATCTATCTATCTATCTATCTATCTAATCTGTTCATTATCTATCTATCTATCTATCTATCTATCTATCTAATCTGTTCATTATCTATCTATCTATCTATCTATCTATCTAATCTGTTCATTATCTATCTATCTATCTATCTAATCTGTTCATTATCTATCTATCTATCTATCTAATTTGTTCATTATCTATCTACACTATCGATCTATTCACACGATATCGATCTATCTACACTAACGATCTATCTTAATCTATTCATTATCTATCTATCTATCTATCATTCATCTAATCTATGTTCATTATCTATCTATCTATGTGTCTTAATCTGTTCATTATTCATTCATTCATCTATCTAATCTGTTCATTATCTATCTACACTATCGATCTATCTACACTAACGATCTATCTTAATCTGTTCATTATCTATCTATCTATCTATCTATCTAATCTGTTCATTATCTATCTATCTATCTATGTGTCTTAATCTGTTCATTATCTATCTATCTATCTATGTGTCTTAATCTGTTCATTATCTATCTATCTATCTATCTATCTAATCTGTTCATTATCTATCTACACTATCGATCTATCTACACTAACGATCTATCTATCTTAATCTGTTCATTATCTATCTATCCATATATCTATCTATCTATCAGTAATTTCATAGAAGCACGCATAAATATATTATCTATGAATGCATATAATTCGAAAAATCTCGCACGAACCTAGTTTGATAGCACTACACGTCTATATTATTCATATTATTAATTTAATGAGTGCGTAATTGTCATATATATATATATATATATATATATATATATATATATATATATATATATATGTATATGTATATGTGTGTTTGTGTGTATATATATATATATATATATATATGTGTTTATCTGTGTGTAAATGGGTGCCAACGACGTCTTCCTATAACGTATTTCGACAGAGAATAAAGAAAAAAAAAAAGCAAGAAT
>CAHIKZ030002777.1:2082500-2095000 GCA_903632075.3 Acanthosepion pharaonis
CTAAAAAATTCAGTTCGAAATTTCAATCACCTGAAGAAGGCCGGAGCGTACAATGGCCGACACGTCGTAAACATGACAATAAAGATGTGGACAACAGTCCGAACAATTTAAATAATGTAAATAATACACGGATACATACGTAGATAAACATGCACACGCAATCTCATATATATATATATATATATATATATATATATATATATATATATATATATATAAATTAATTAACATTAAAAATGGACAACCTTAAGGGTCCATTGATTATATTTTATTTCCCCATGAAGAAGTTTTTTCCCTGGTTTTTCAGATCACATTTCCAACACACACACACACATACATATATATATATATATATATATATATATATATATATATATATATTCGGTGTCCATGGATTAATTTCTTGGTAGCTGTGGAAAACTGATTAAGAAAAATACTAATATTTTCGTTCAAATAATTTTATCTTCCCAAATCCATTCAATCTCATCTGAGATAATCTTCAGGGCGTTTAATTGTCTGTGAAAGTGCATATGTATTTCTGTAAATTCAGCACATCTTAACTGCTCGTTTTTGCGTTTAAATGAATATATATATATATATATATATATATATATATATATATATATATATATATATATGTGTGTGTATGTTCATGTATATGTATATAATGTTTTTTTTTCTGCGACAAACGTTTTAGAAGTTTGTTCCTATACTCATAATTGACTACTTTGTGCTTTTATTCTCTTATTTAATTTTGCTTATTATTATTTTTCATAAAATATAGATGTAATTTTATCTAATATCTGTCTAAACTGTGAGTGTGTGTATGGGTGTTTCTGTAAATTCTGTGAGATTGAACTATGTTCAATCAAATGGAACGTAACCCTTTTCGTCAGCATCATCGTAGTAAAACCAACGTACATATTAACATTTTTATCAGAGATGAATAAATATGCATACGTTCACGGAAAGAAATAAAAACTTTAAAAAATATGTTGAAGCTATATCATTATACATATATTTTTATACAATTGTTATATAATGTGACATCGATAAATATACACAATTTTAATTTAGCAATATATAGGGATTTTTTTTTCACCGATTTCCATCTGGATCTATCTATCTATCTATCTATCTATCTATCTATCTATCTATCTCAGTATATTCATTATCTATCTATCTATCTATCTATCTATCTAATCTATAGATTGGTCGTTTTTCGAGATCTTATTCAGAATAAAGTTTTCGTTACACAGATGTTCGTCTATAAATAAAATTGGGACAATATATAGGGAATTTTTTTCATCGATTTCCATCTGAATTATCTATCTCTCTCTCTCTCTCCATCTCTCTCTCTCTCTATATATATATATATAGAGAGAGAGAGAGATAGATAGATAGATTTAACTACTTCATTCTCTCTTTTTACTCTCTCTCTCTATCTATCTATCTATCTATCTCTCTCTCTCTCTCTCTCTCTCTCTCTATATCTATATATATATATATATATATATATATAATTCCCATATTCGACGATGGTAAGAGGTAAGATATCTGAATGATGTCAAATTAGTCGGGTTTCTATCCCGTCTTGAAGCAATCGGACGTCTAGCCACACTGAGGAGCTGTGATACTATCTCAGTATTTTCATTATTTATCTTTTCGTCGTTGTTCGAGAACTCATTCAAAATCTATCTTTTCGTCGTTGTTCGAGAACTCATTCAAAATAAAGTTTTTGTTACACTGTTGCTCTTCTATAAATAAAATTGGAACAATATATTTTCTAGATTTTTGTAGGTTTGATAAATGCTCTTTCTCTCTTCGTACTTATCTCTTATCATCTATCTATTTCGACAGATATAAGCAGATGAACGGCCATGTATTTATACTCACGTGGATATCCGAAAAGGATTACACTCTATTCTATTTTTACTATTTTTCCTTAATTTATCAAATCGTTTATATCATTCATCATTCACGTGTGAAGAAGAACTTCTTTTGAAATGTTTTTTTTTTTCTGTTTTCACCCGTAGACCACCAGGGAAAATATTGGACAAAACTGATGAATATTTCTGCAGGAATAAGAGACAGAGAAAACGCAAAAATGACGCAAAGAATAAAGCATTATAAATGGTTTAAATAAAAAATGTGTTATTTTTAAAACGTGATACATAAAATCTGACATCATACATTTTCAAAAAATATCTGCACACATATTATTTTGCATACTAATTTTTGTTTAAACACACAAGCATATTAAATTTTTATCAATATATGTAAATAGTACATATTTATATACACTTTTTATATCTGTAGGTATACACGCAGATTTATATCCTTCACATCAATCTATCTATCTATCTATATCTATCTATCTATCTATCTATATATCTATATATATATATATATATATATATATATATATATATATATATATATATATATATATTCACATATATAAAAGATACATATACATAAAGTCTCATATACTTGTGATACTTGTATGTTGCACATATGTTGTTTGTATGTATTAAACACGTATATTGCTTAGTAAGTAAGCCACAAACGTTATTATTAGTCAGTACAAAATCCTTCACGCGTTCTACAGAATTGTGCACTTGTGCCAGATCTAAACTGTAATTAGTAAATTGGTTTGTTTTGTTTGTATTGATTTGTTTGTCTTATATAAATTGATAAGACATTGCCATATATGATATGTATACATACAGAGACACAAAGAGACACATGAACACAGGCACACACAGATATATGTTGTGCAGGATATATATCCTAAGCTTTAGACATACATACATACATATATATATATATATATATATATATATATATATATATATATATATAGCGTGCACACGGAGTAATTATAGATGTTCTGACTTAAGGCGTGAAACTAACAGGCACCATGCAGCGAGATATATATATAACAATATACGTATTAATTAGAATATTTAATTTCACGCATTCAAATCCTTACCATACCATTCTCTTCTTATATATTTATATATACAAATATGTTTCTTTTTTTCATATATATATATATATATATATATATATATATATAAATGGATGGATACTTATTGATATATAAACACAGACACGCACACACACACACACACATATATATATATATATATATATATATATATATATATATATATATATACACTTCCTAAATAAAAAGCAGGGTTTAAATTTTATTCGGTAGCAATACTTGGTTGATCTTTTTCGCTATTCCCTTATCATCACCTCTTGTTCATTCCTATGAATACCTGCCTTCTTACAAAATTTAATACTTTTATACATATATGTATATAAATGCTTATCCGAATATATAACAGTTTTACATACTTGCGTGTATATATATTTCTGTTACTTAAATATAGACGCTGAAATACATTTATAGACATTGGTTTCTGTCTTGATTTTTTTGTATATATAAGATTTATGTCTGTGTGTGTGCGTATATGCGAATGCGAAAATGAGTGCACGTGTGCGTGCGTTGTTTTAGATAAAATAAGTGTAAAAGACTCCCTGCTGACCAAAGCAATCAAATGTAATAAATTGTTCTTGTTAGCATCTGAAAACCTATAAGGATCCTTTGAGAAATCGTATTGCAATTTGCTACCAAGTGTGAGGGCAGAAATAGAATCACGCCAGAAATGTGTTCGGCATGACTCTCCTTGTTCATTGCATGAAAACCCTGAAGGGAAGAGACTTGTCCTCACTTGGCAAACGACAAACGGGGAGAGGGTTTGAAAGTTAAGATAAAAGAATTCAAATGAATTTTTCTTATTCAATTTGATCTCTATCTCTATTTCCATACATAAATGACCATCCTTCGAGCAAATAGATGCGAAGGTGTAAATGTTCACAGTACAGAATTCGAGTTCCGATCATGGTCTGCCCTATTTCTTTTAAAACTTCGTTCTAAAATCCAAAAGAAAGCCATGGATCTTCTTTTGCTTAAATTTTATAGTATGATTATAGATTTAGATACAATATAGCTCACTAGCATGCTATGATGTAAAGTGTAGATAAGCAGCCATATAAGTAAATCTATCTTCCATTATATTATTTCCCAGCGAATAAGAATAACCGATAGATGTTGATATGCCTCTAAGCTAAAACGATTTTTTTTCTCTTAATTCACCCCAAATAATATTAAGTTCTTCTTTTATGTGTCATATCGCTTCAGGACGTAGGCGATCATGGCTCTCCACTTCTCCCTATCCCTTGTAGCTCTCAATATGTTTTCTCCCTTTGCTACTTCTTCCAGATTCTGTTCTGTCATCCACTTGCTTAAGTATGTCACCCGTTACTTTCCCTTGTCTCTCATTCCCTCTTTTTGTCCTGTGAGTATCAGAATCTCCAAGCCCGTTTTTCGGATTACGTGTCCCAGTAATTTCCGCTGCCTCTTTCTGATGTTAAGTATAAGCTTCCTCCTTGTTTTCATCCTCTCCAAAACTTCAACGTTGCTCACATGCTCGGTCCATAATATCCTCAGTATCCTTTTGTCGAACTATAACTCCATTGTTTCGAGTCTCTTATCGCAAAACCTTCACCCCAAGAAATTATAAATTTTAAATCAAAGGCTGTTTGTTTTATTATTAAATTTTTGGTACGGATTAGGGTTAGGGTTAGTATAAGGAATATTTTACAATTCAAAAAAAGAAAGAAGAAGAAATAATCTGCGTTTGGCATGTTTATCGGAGTGAGCGTGGATGGTGACCCCACACTTAAAAATAGCGATCGTAAAGGTCAACCCAATCGTAGTGCAATGGAAGGATCTAGCTCTGGGAGAACTTGATGTGAACTTTAACAAAGATAAATTCTTTTTATTTTGGGGTGAATTAAAAAAAAAAGATTCACGAAAACAACGACATCAAACCAACAAGAAATAATTCTAGTCGCAGTCAAGATTATAATCATTGTAAACTCTTTGATATTGTCAGAGTTACAGACGATTTTAAATGAAGATTTGTCCTTCTGTTAGACTGCTTGTCAAATGCGGTTAATTTAACCGATAGCATTCTCAAGGATATTTGCGCGAAAGGGAATGCAACCAACTCGTTTGGAATTCGAATTCGGCTCGTTGATTTCTCGTTCTGAGTCGCTCAACATTATATCACCTGCACTACTAAAAAAAACTGTGGTCTTCATAATCAATTTAGAAAAAGAAATGAATAAAATTGTTTTAATAAAAAATTCCTATTGAAAAACTGGTTTGCTCATTCTTATCATTATAAGAAAGAGCGTTTGATATTTTTGCACTCACCCAATACGATAGATTTAGAATTTCTTGGCAAGATAACATTTGAAGAAAATTACTGACATAGCTTTAGTAATCAACTTTGAAGAACTTTTAGCAAATTCTACAAAACAAGAATAGATTTAAGAAATGCAACAATAATTGACAAACAGGTGTTAATAACAATTCGTTACACTGGGTGTAGACATAAGTAAACTTGATTATTATTACATTTACTAATTAACTCCTACTGCCACAAAATGGCGGCTACAGTTAAATTACTTCGCAATTGTCTTGCTTACATTTTCTACATGAGTAATCTAGGAATTTTATGAGCATAATTAACTCTTTTTTGACATGTATTTTGAATTTTGTTTCTTTAAAATCATTAAAGATAAGAATATCTAGAGAAAAATGAATAGACAACAAAGGAAAAGCAATGTCTTAGCAACTCATTGTGTTTACTTACAAACGATATATTATGTTGTTATGATGAAGACATTATCATCATGTTGTTAGGTAACTCCTCCCGATATCATAAGAACAGAATACCTCAGTAGTAATTAGGAATGATTATGTTGTATAGACGATAAATATCGGCATATTGTGTTTTATATTACAGTAGATTACAATTGTTAGCGAGGATACTAACTCAAAGTACAACTGAGTTACTTCCTTTGTCCGCTAGTCGGCGTCGGCACTTCTGAATTCAACATAGTGATAAGCTGACACGCATGCGGAGCTCAAACTTCAAATCCAAACAATCCTTGTTATTCTCAGACAGTAAATGATTAAATGCTGTTTTATTATGTGTTAAAATATGTCTTTCATTTCCATTCGTTTTTGTTCATCCCAACAACGTGGGATATAACAATATTTTTTTTTTATTTTTATGTAGAAAAGACAGGAAGCAACAGAAATGTGGTTCTACAGAAGGATGCTGAAGATACCCTAGACTGAACATATGAGCAACAACGAAGTTTTAGAAAAAAATGGAAAAAAAAGAAACTTATAATTAACATCAGGAAGAGACAGTTGAGTTTTCTGAGGAACATATTGCGGAAGGACGGCTTGGAAAATCTGATACTCACGGGACAGATAGACGGCAAGTGGAAAACAACGCATAACTTATTTTGTGAGCTGGAGTAAATGGATGGTAGAACAGAGTTTAGGAGAAATAACTGAAAGAAAAAGTTTATTAAGAGCTACAAAGTATAAGAAATTGTGGAGAGCCATTATCGTCTACGTCTTGAGGTGTCATGGCACATAAAGAAGAAAGATTCAGCTACGCAAACCTCAATGATTAAGTGGCGGACACTTCTAGTCATCATTGAAAAAGTCTTCGGTGGCTGTTAGAACAAATTGTTCCCGATTTTGAAGGTGAACATTGTCCCGATATTTGAGATAGAATTTCTAATTTTGTCGTAAACTACATTGTTTCTGACTGTGCACTGTTTTCTTTTCCAAGTGAAGTCTGCATCAACCACGATGTTTGTAAAAATAAGATGGAGCCAATGTATAAATAAAAATAACATTGGAAATGCTACCAAGTAAAAAAAAAAGAAAACATAATAAAGATGTCTGAATAAATATGTTAAAAATAACAAAAGAAAAGGAACGACTCGTTAACTCTGGGTCGCTCTGGAGGTGCAATAAAAAGAAGACAGAAGCCGTTAAAATGTGAATGACTAATAACATTTGCCTAGCTGGCCTTTTTATTGGCCTTATAGGTATCTCAGAGCTTATTTCTGTTTGTTGGGAAAATCGTAAATTAACAATGGAATTTTGTTCTGAACAATGTCTCGGAAAAAAGGGAGATAATTAGTCATAAAAAAGATGATCCTTTGTAATGTTTTTATTTTAGCCTCTTTTTCCCCTGTTAACTTGATAACAGCTCAGTGTCGAGTAATATTTGTAAAATATTTTTATTACTATTTATAAATGTCGAAGGGTAGAACACGTTAGATAATTTAGAAGATGATTTCAAAAGATAAATATTGAGTCTCTGGAGATTTCGTTTCCTTACATTATTATTTTATGATAACAAAAATACTTGAAGAAAAGATGTAATGGTCTATACACTTCATAAGACATTATATATATATATATATATATATATATATATATATATATATATATATATATATATATATGATGCATAAAAGGTTAATGGTCAGAGTTGAATCAGACCAGGAACAGCAGTGCTCAATACACGTTTGAAAAAATAAAGTGTGTGTGTATGTGTGTGTGTGCGTGCGTGTGTGTGTCTGTGTGTGCAGTAAAGTTTCCTGTCATTCTTCCATTCCACGATTAGCAGCAAGATTTTTACATCGTTTCTCATCCTTGTTTCCCCGACTCCCGCATATACCCTGCCATAAAGATTTTGTTATGTAAACCCGGAGATATATTTTCTGTTTTCTTTTTGAATTTAGGTCCCATTAGTTGGGCCGTTATTACGAATCCAATAAAATAAATTATAACGATGAAATAATAGTATTTGAGCCTTTTATATTATATATATATTTTTTAAAGAACTGGTGGCAAACGCTGCTGGTGGCGCCTGGGGTGGCGGTCCCGCCATAGCCACCGAAACCGTGAGATCACCCCTGGTCGGCGGCTGATGACGACGGGCTATCGCACGTGCTAACACACGTTGTATGTAAAAAAATAAAAATAAAGAGAGAGAGAAAGAATTTACAAAGTAGCGGCGCTATATCGAGTCTAGTTTCTTCTTCGTTGTTGAGATCCGTTGGTCCAGTGGTATGACGCTTGCGATGTATCATAACGGTCCGGATCCTCGGTAATAGATGCGCACAAATAGAACGAATCGGACGTCCAGTGCATTTTGTTGAAGATTCTTCGAAACTGAATGAATTACGATATATATATTATCAGTCTGGACGACGGTGCTGGAAGTGGGTATCTCAGCTTACAAATATGGTTTTTACGGATAATAATTGTAATATCAACCGGTATTGAATTCATAGTTCTCCTTTACTGGTTGCCAGTCAAAACTAGAGAACTTAGTTAGTAGCAACTAAATTCTGGATGGGAGAAAAATGTAGGCGTCATTGCTTGTCAAATGTATGCTTGTAAAATCGAACGAATTATCCTCGGGTTGAATTTGAACAGCCAATCCCATTTTGCCCGTCGACAATCACTACACTAAATCTGTCTTTCTATCTCTCTTTCTCTTTCTCTCTGATCTCTGTCTGTCACTTATTATATATATATATATATATATATATATATATATAGTCATCCGCAGACAGACTGTTTCGCTGTAACAGCACCTCAGTGTGTCTAGACGTCCGATTCCTTCAAGCCGGGATCGAAGCCCGACTGATTTGACCTCAGTCATTCATATATATATATATATATATATATATATATATATATATTGTGTGTGTGTGTGTATATATATATGTAGATAGATAGGTAGATAGATAGATAGATAGATTCTATTTGGAGTAAGGCCACCGCTTCAGTGATCTTGAAGAATAAGGAACCTGTAAGTGAAATTTTACTCCTGTTAGGGTCATACATTCCCTTGCCCAGATGATGTATATTTGAAAGCCTTTTAAAGTCGAAGTTATGTATAATAATTGAACGTACATATAATGTTTAAGTCCAAAAACTGGGGTATAATCCTTTTTGCACTCGCTGCAATTTGAAATGCCGTACACTATATAGCTAAAGATTTTTCCATGTGACTTCTATGATGATATTTTTTAAACCTGCCTAATTCAGACAATCGCAAACACATTCATTACATTTTAGCCCAAACTATGCGTTAACATTCACACGGGGTGATTAACCCTCACAATCCATATGAACATCTCTCTTTTGATTTGCATGCTCGACCCGATTCTCTTAAAATTCTTTTTTTTATCATTGTGTACTGCATTTCCACAGGATGAAACGATTTCAAGTCACGTTTTCCCGGTCATTTCACAAGATGTTGGCCTTATCTAGTGGGAATATACTTCACTTTCGACTTTTGTACCGGTGTTTCTCCTTCAGCTTTGCAGAAGCTGTTCACAGATCCGATTAACTTACAAGCTGAATATACTTATGTCTACTCTATCGTAACCGGTGCTGAAATTCCAGGGGCGGGGGGCTCTAAACTAGTAGACTGCGTTCAAGGATATCAACGTCACTCACATACATTTGCTAACGGATCCCTAAGTGCACAGTGAAATCGCTCTAGGGGAAATCCTTTGCCAGTGACTCCGGTAATCGGAGTCTCACATGTATACAACAATGAAAATAAAACACTAGTATAGTGAGTCTTCAAAGTGGTTTCCCCTTTTTGGCAATACATCTTCAAGATGTTAACACAATCAAACCAAGGTCTATGCTTGGAGAATACGCTTTGTTCAGAAGCAATAACTTAGGTTCGATTCCGTTTATCCAAAAAGAATTGGTCTACACCCAATGGGATGCAAGCAAACACGCAGGTGTGAGAAAAAGTTTTTCTTGTTCAAGACAAATGTCTTAACAAAGACTCGGGTCTCTCAACTCAGGTATTTTTGCATCCCCACATATATAAGTACACATATACATTCTAAATTAGTCTTGCACAAAGACGACGGGAGTATAGAGATAGGTTTTTCAGTCTTCTAAATGGGGAGGGCATGTCTATTTGAAAATATGTATATGAAATTCTTTTTTGTTTCAACCTTTGCAAGAAAATAATTTTTCCTTTATAGGAAAATAAGAAAAAAACAAACAAAAAAATGACTTCAGCTAGCAAAGACGTCTGAGTGGATAGATATTTGCTTTTCTAAAACTTCAATTTCTATCGGTCAGCTTCATATATTTTATTCGGCTGATATAACCTATTTAGAAAAAAAAACGATGAACGGGAATCATAAATCAACTGAAAATATTCATATGGACAGTTGAGAAAAATATTAAGATTTTTACCGAGATTTGTTGACGTTGTCTGGCTGTTTTTCTTGTTTTCTCTGTAGTTTTCAAAGACGAAAAATCTGATATGATTAAATTAATAAAATGTATTTGTCCCTTGTGTTTGGTAGACGCAATAATGCTTTTAAGTGTTGACAGCAATCTAATATGACTAGCACTATAATCAGTTCACTTCAGATATGAATTAGTCAACACCAACAAACCTATTGCCAGAAAATTGTAGTGGGAATAAAGACAATAAATATTTTCTTTCTTTGTAATTAGATTATAGAAAGAATTAAGTGTCAATAAAGTTTTATGAAGTTTCGTGTCAATGTTTTCTTTCCTATAGACATTAAACGTGAGGCAATTGAAAAAGATCGAAAGATTTAAACAAATTGATCAGTCTTGTTGTCTGCCGAATTAGTCGACGTTTCCAATGTCCTGTCGGGCATTTTGCACATCTCTTGAAATCTTTCAACGAAGAACCAAGATCCTCTTTTTATTCGATTTTTATATCTGAGAAACATAATTTTCGCTTTAATTACCCCAGTTTTTCTTTGTAACAATTCATCGTGTATAGGCGTATGTGCGTGCAGGTGAGTCTGTTACGAAAATTTTAATGCACGTTTCTATTATATTTAATAATTATATTCAGTATTTAATTTCCAATGTAGTATGTGATATGTATACTTACACTAACGCATAATTTTATATATATATATATATATATATATATATATATATATATATATATATATATATATATATATATCAACGATAACAGTGAGTTTTCGTAATCGCTGTAGATTTGTGTGCATTTATGTTATGTATTGATAATGGTATGTGGGGAAATAAAGTATAAGAAGCTATTTAAAATTGTATGTCTGTGTAAGAAAGCGTGAAAGATAATGTCTTGAAAGATAAAATTTATAGAAATGAAATAAAAGTGTGCTGGTAAGTCGGCAGTGTAAGGGCAGTATATTTTAATAATCAAATATTCAGAAAAGTTACAAGAGGTATATGCACTAGTTAGGTAATATAGTAATCGATAAACATTACAAAAACTTGATATTATATATTTCTCACTACTATAAGCGTTAAATTTTAGAGGATACACGTGTTTTAGTAAATATATGTGCCTCTCAAGCAGTGCAATTATTGGTTACCGGCCCGGAACTTTCAAACATGAAAATTCGGCTTTCAACTGTTTTTAACCTGTGAACCCTTGTGTTATGAGAAATAGAACCATGAGCGTCTTTCGACCACTCAGTCACATAGAAAATCACAGGAAAAAGAAGGCTAAATTACATTTTTTCATGAATACACATCACTCGTTACGATCTTGTGAAGCCCATAGAAAATCATGGGGAGATATGTGGCGTCTTTTTCCTACATAAGAGGCACAATTACTTTATTAAAACTCTCTAAAACTTCGGCCGTTAGATGACGATTAGATCGTTTAAAAAAAGATGTCTATTCAAACACGAGTATCCACTGAAATATATACTGAAATATATACACTGAAAGTTTAAATCAATGAAAATAATATCGAATTATTTAAAAAATCCATTAATTCTTCAGAAATCGCACACACACACACACACGCGCACATATATATATATATATATATATATATATATATATATATATATATATATATATATGAAAAACTCTCCTTTACTTTTCGTCGTCTGAGGGTCTAGCACCTCAGTTCTTAGTGCCGAATAGGAAGACAACTCGTACATATGATTTGATGATAACCAGGGAGGCTTGTGCAGAACCAATAACACTTTTCAGAACAAACAAATCCTGACAATTTGTCCAGATATTTGCAAACCAATGCTAAAGAGTCTAATCTACTCTACTATTTTACCCATAGTTTGATTCATAAATTTGATTCATTTTCAAAGGGTATTTTTACATAAGTTAAACCAAGAGCACATCCATCCATATATATATATAAATATATATATATATATATATATATATATATATATATATATATATATATATATATCGTGTAACACCATAATTGTCCATCTCCTACAATGTTTAATATCTAAAAACACTTTATTGCAAGTTTTCAGATGAGACGTTTAGTCATCTTGACACTATTTGTCCCAAGAATCACAAAACAAAACACATTGAGTTATTCAGCTGGAAAGAGAAAATGTTAAAATTGTTTTGTGTCAACTCCCCTCTCTTCCTAAATAAGCAATAGTTGGAGGGAAAAATCATTCAGGACTTCAGTAATGGTATAAAATTAATACCCTGTCTTCCATCTTCAAATTCCTTTCAAGAACCATCAAAAAAATGA
>CAHIKZ030002777.1:2100000-2115000 GCA_903632075.3 Acanthosepion pharaonis
TTCTTTTTCACAGACAAGAATTGTGTATATGGGGACTAGTTACAACTTTCATAGAGACATTTAGTTATTATGGTGGATGCAGTAAGAATGGTAAGTAAGAATGTGTTGTAGAAGGACAATAGTTGTATCATTAGGTCAGTGATTGAAGCTAGTTAAGATAAATAGGACTGTCCACTTTTTGGCCTTGTGTTTTATATTTTGTATATATATATATATATATATATATATATATATATATATATATATATATATATATATATATATATATAAATATAAATGACAAAGGGTATGGAGTCATTTACTCTTCTGAGCAAGTCCTCTGAATTACCTCCAGCCATTTATATTTTATCTTTGAAGCCCCTCTCTGTTCAAACAGAAGGTCTTCGCACTGGGCCTCCAACTAATTTTCATCTAAGCAATATGTTTTTTCTCCAATACATATTGTTCATCTCTTTTTAGTGATAATTCTATTATAATTTATTAACCTCGATTTAGCTTTGTTGAGCGAGGTTCGAATCCGGTTAGCTAGCCCGTTTTTTCAGTTTTACTTTTTATCTATTATCATCATGAGTGGTAATAAAAATAAATTTTGTCTTTTCATAGCGGTCATAAAATTTTGTACCAGAAATCATATCTTTAAATATGCAAATAAATATTACTCTTAGCTATGGTACCTAAACTTTTTAAATTTTAGCGCAGTAAATTTATCACTTAACCGTAAATTCTATGCTAAGAGTTTCTTCTATCGTACTTCTCGCATGTGGAACTCCCTTCTGGTTCTATACTTTCAAGACAACTTTAATCTGTAAAAATTCAAATGCAATCTCATTAGCTATCCACTGTCCTCCTGATGACTCTATTCTCTTCCCGCTCATTATTAATGTTTCTGGTCCTAATTTTTCAACATCCTGTAAACCCATGTGTCTTAGTGGCTTTACTGCCTTGCATAAGTGATACCAATTAAAAAAAAGAAAAAGAAAAGATATCTGCGGCTTTTCTACCAATGCAAGTGTCCTGCATTTGTGTTCAATTAAGGCTAGGCTTTATATATGAGACAGAGTTGATAGGTTGTTTTATGTGTTCAATTTTATCACGATTATGTATGTTATTAAAAAAAAATGTTATTCATCCTGTACGCTTTTCTTTTGATTTATACATATATATATATATATATATATATATATATATATATATATATATATATATATATATATATAATATTAGTGGTAAATATACACATACATATGCAAAATATATATAGATATATATACATAGGTGCATACACATATATGTATATTTTTTGAATAAAAATTCCGAGAGGATAGAATCCAGGTAGAACTCAATGTCCAGGACAGAATAAGGATATATAAAAAAGGCTTAAACACTAATATTCCATGGTCATAATTTATTCCATTTGAATCGTAAATACGATCCAATTCATCAGACCCTATATAAATATATATATATATATATATATATATATATATATATATATATATATATATATATATAAATAAATAACAAATAGAAACCGATTCTTACTCCGGATTTTGTTTTGCTGTTATAGTGAGAATAGAAATTTATGAGGTAACATTTTTGGGGTGATTTTGGATAGAAACTTAAATTTAAATCCATATCAGTATGGTTTAACATGATAACTTTTCTTGTCAGTTATATAGCATCAAAACATAACGAAAATATGTTGATCGCTTTAGGCAAAATGTTTAGAAAAAGTCCACTTTCTAGAAATTGTAATAAACGATATCGTAAAACACTGCTACGAAGCAATCCCATTGGTAATCCAAATTACACACACACAGACACACACACAAACAATTAAAAAATATTCAACATCATATGATGCTACACACACAAAAAAAGAAATATAACCTTCCAGCTCTCATGATTTGGATCCCTTGGGCTACTGCATTGTCATACGAGACCAAGTAAACGTAGAAAGCCATTATCGCCGTCGTGATTGCCAACCTGAAAGTGATGTCAATATGCCATGGCTTCCCAGGCAACAGCAATACAATCCTAAATGCTGGGGCTGGTTTTATTTTGTTTTTCTAAGTCAAACACCGGCGCAGTTAAAGAATTATGAAGGTTACTATTGAATATATTTTCAGTTTTATTTTCATATGTTATTAATTACCCGATTGCGCGCGTTTACACACACACACACACGCATACATACATACATACATACATACATACATATATATATATATATATATATATATATATATATATATATATATATATATATATATATATATATATAAAGAAAGAACAGTAAGATATATAATAGGTGTTCTTATAGATATTTTTATTTTTACAAAATAGTGCTCAATGTAAATTTACAGTGCATTTAACGGATGTCAGAATTCATTGAAAACTACATCCCTACCCCTACCAAAACGTAACTAATAACTGATACATCAAAATACAGCGATAATGAACACGCAACCACCCCTTGTCTGGTGTAATGGATTTCTCTGTATCCTTGGAAACGTCAATTATGATTTTTTGCTGTGCCTTAAAACCCAGTAATTTTAAAAATAAGTTACTTCAAAATTCGCTTGAGGATGAAATGGAACTAATATCTTTAATTTAATTACAAAATTAAATTCGAAGCTTACATTTTTGAAACATGGTTTGAACTGTATAGCGGAAAAACCATATTTTAAATCAATTAAATTATAATATATATATGTATATATATATATGTGTGTGTGTGTGTGTGTGTGTGTTAGTGAATATACATAATATCCAACCACGCTAGCACAACACTTGCTTTCATTCAGTTTATGCAATCAGAATCGGAGGAATTCCAACCGTTATATAACGGTCAGAATATCTCCGAACTTGAAGACTGCATGAAAGTAGGAGTTACGTTATTGACATCGCATATTATGTAATATTCACTAATATATCATTATATTTCTGCATTATAACATTGATCCCTGGATTTAAAACACCCGAGGAAGAAATATATTTATACATATGTGCAAGTATATGTGAGTGTATGTAGATTTTTATCCTACTCATTCTGATATATATGTATGTGTGTGTGTTGTGTGCCTGTGTGTGCGTATGTAGTAAAGTACACAGACACGAGCGTGCACACATTCATACACACAGGCACACACTTATATACGCGTATATATATATATATATATATATATATATATATATATATATATATATATATATTATATATCAGGTTTGTGCTTTGTTCGGAAAATAATACATCTCTATAACACTGAAAACATACACAAAATGCTCACACCCAATTATATTGTAAAAATAAAATCATCCTTGATAATGGCTAAAAATGTTTACAGTTTCTACACACAGTTGATAATTGGCTACAACATTTGAACAGCTTCTACACACTCTGTGTCCCCAAAAATACTTGTTCAATAAAAGAAAAATTAAATGAATCATGCATATATATATATATATATATATATATATATATATATATATATATATATTATATAACATATGAATGAATGAATATTATGTTTGATCATGAGCCGTTTTAGAATGGCTCATGATCAAACATAATAGACATTCATTGTCTGTTAATTTAGCGTTATATGTTTAAATAATGATACGCTATATATATATATATATGTGTGTGTGTGTGTGTGTGTGTGTATTTGTGTGTATGTATGTATATGCATGTATATTTGTGTGATTGTGCGTATAATTCTAATAAAAATAATGGATTTTATTTTTATTCCTATATTATTTACTGAAAAATTTAGTGGATACACATGTTTTAGTAGACTCCCTGTTGTATTAAAAAGATTGTGAATTACATACATTGGCCTACGCATTTGTGAGATTTAAAAAAGAAAATCTACTCTGGGGTAGGGTGAGCACATCCTCTATATTAATTTCTTGGAATGAGCAGGTCGGTAGGCGTAATTCACATAAAAAAAAACACACTGACTAATCAAGCCTAGGAATTCATTAAACTAAGGTTTGAAGTAATATATATATATATATATATATATATATATATATATATATATATATATATCATGTAAATTTACGTTTTCTTATTAGAATTATGAGAAGGCAAGCATATGTGTTTACAACGATAGAACAGATAATCAGACGCTTGAAAAGTTTAAAAATCTGATGATTGCTTTTATCACTATGAATCTTCGTGATCTTTTAATAAAATCCGAAAGCCGTAACATTTACACAATATATGGCTCTCCCTTTGCAGGGTATTTAACACTGTATTCCAATAATCAAACGAAAATCTCCATTTACCTGGAATTGAGTAATTAATCGATCATATATATCGGATCATTGCAAAAGTCCGTATCCTATTTTCCTTGTTAATATAAAATGACTGCAGTTTATATTGGCGTTTGTTTTGATGCCGATTTTTGGTGCATCCTAGATTGAAACCTTGCATCGTTCAATTGCCAGTTAGGTTTTGTTGAATGTTGACGTTTTGTTTAAACATGCCTTAATATGGAGGACGAAATGTTACGCTTTCCGCATATTATGCTCTATGAATTTCGAAAAGAATAAGTTTCGAAACTGCGAGAAAAACATTCAGAAGGTTTATGTGCATCGTGCCCAGCTCTTCGGAAAGACAAAAAGTGGTTCGCCAGATTTCGCCAAAGTGAATTTAACCTAAACAATCAACCCTGCTCCGGGCGACATTGCGAAAATGATGATGACGCTCTGCCTTTCAACGTGGAGAGTAAAAACGAAGATTTTGATGGAAATGATTGCTAAGAGTTTGAAAATCGATATCTCAACTGCCTTTCGCAATGTAAAGAGACTGGGGGTTCAAGAAAACGCCGAGTTTTAACAAATCAAGGTGTCATTTTACACCAGGACAACACGACGACATGTTGCAAAACAGACCTTGCAGAAACTTAAAGATTTGGAATGAGAAACGCTACAGCACATTTAACTTGAATGAGCATAATTAAATCTCAGAACATTTAAAAGAACTCCCATGTCCACATTTACAGTTTAGACAGATATTAGTCAAAAATAGATAAGTAATTCATCGAAATAATAAGCAAAAACCTAAAATTCTGGAAGCCCTTGATATAAGAGAATTGCGGCCAAAAATAAATCAAGACAACAACGAGTATAGCTACAAAGTTCTTAAATCTTTGTAGCGTCAAAGTTTTATATAAATTAGTAAATTATAATATTATAATTACTACTAAAAATCCTTTTAATTTTTTAAATGTTAAAATAAAAAAAAAATAGAAAAGTTACTCCTCTTGAACATTCAAATTTGAAACGCTATAAATGAAAAGGGAAAATATTTGACATTTACGGAGCTACTGTATACACCTTGACAGATATTTTAACCTCCCTGAAGATAGTCTCAGATGAGATTTAAAGTACTTGGGAAAATATAATTATTTGAAAAAAAATTAGGATTTTTTTAAATCAATTTTCTACACCCACCAAGAAGTGAATTCGTGTATATGAAAGGAATAAAACTAAAATAAATAGACATAATATGTCTAAACTATTTAACCAAATATGCTTGTATGAAAATATGCTTCATATATATATATATATATATATATATATATATATATATATATATACAAAAAGTAAAAAATATGGATATAGATCCGACAGTATGGAAGAAAAAATATATACGGAAAAAAACAAAAAAAATTTATATACAATTATGCTGTTTTAATGTTAATATGTCAACGTCGGACGTTTCGGTCTAATAAACCATCTTCAGGACATATTCATAAAATATAATTAACATTATCAATTTAACATGACAAAGACGATGGACATAAGAACAAGACTTATCCAAACAGTTAAATAAGTTTTATAAGATCAGCGCCCCGTTTAAACATGGTCACGTTGTCGTCACGGCCGTGAAAACGTATTCCTAAAATTTGAGTATTTTGAAATGAAAAATGAAAAATGAAAAGAATTCTATTTTGATCTAAAATTTATATGTACACTTGTCGAGCATTAATCTCGCTAGAAAAGGGGAAATACTAAAGAAACCAGGCCTAGTATTCACCGTGCGTGAGATAGATATTATGCCTGCTTCATAGATCCGCCTAAGATTTTTATTATGAAAATATTTTAAAATCTTCACGGAATCAAAATCGAAATTATGATCTGCTTTAGTTGTGTGTACAACTAAAGCACTGTTTAAATTTCCGAGGCGAATATCTCGTTTATGTTCGAAAACATGAGATTTTACGGACCTACATGTTTCACCCACATATTTTAAGTCACAGTTGTTGCATGAGATTTGGTAGATGCAAGCATCGGATGTAATATGTTGTTTGCTGGTGCTATTTAATAAACTACGGATAATTCTAGTAGGTAATAGTGTAGTTTTAATTTTTAACGCATTTAAATTATTGGAGATACGTTCGGTCAAATGGTTATTTGGTAGAAAGATGCGACCAAAAGAATTATTACTAGGGGCAGCTGAAAGTGTACCTTTCACTGATGTAGTTGTAGTGACCTTCAAGGTGTCATTTTGCGCTGATGAGTGAATTTTCAACGCTTTATTTTTAGCTCTCAGTAATAATTGTCTCGGATAAGAAAGATTTGAAAAGGTATCCTCAATATATCTGAATTCATCATCTAAATATTTTGCTGAACAGATGCGAAGAGCCCTTAAGTAGAATCCAATAATAATACCCCTCTTAGTGTTAGTATCATGGTGAGAGTAAAAGTGAAAATAGTCATTTTTACATGTGGGTTACTGTGACGTCCCGCAGCTGCGGCCTTCGCTCGCTCCTCGCTGCTTCGTTCGGGTGTCGCCGCTCCAAACGTGACGTCCGCGTGTCTGCGTCAGTCGTTTTGTCCCGTCCTGTGACGACCAACTGGCTTGGTATCGGTCGCAGCACCCAAATATGACGTTCTAACCTTTTGGTGATTCGGATGGGAATCTGGCCAGATCCGATATCAGCCTCGTCGTTCCCAACTCGCTTCTAACGTCTGGTTACCAAAGTAACTGCGTTGATCTCCATTCCGCCTACCCATGTTGTGAATTGATCTTAGGCAGACGAAATCAATCAGTCGTTGGGGCCGTAATGCAAATTGAGTTCAAACGAGGGTGGTATCACACAAATATGTATAAAAGAAAATAAAATGATAACTCAAAAGTTCAAGGTATCAAAAAAAGGATAACAATACTTTATATCTGGTTGCTGGATACATAGGACTGCGTCTATCTCCCGACCCGCTATATGGATTGTGACACGTTGTTTTTGTTAGGTGAGTTTTAACATCTTAAGTTGTCTGTTCTTAAGAAATTGGTTCTTGGTGTGTCTTCAGGCGATAGTCGAAAAACTTATTTTGGTGGTATGGATCTAAGTCGCTCTTCAAAATAAATTGTTCTTGGATTGAAGATGAGTTCGGAAGTTGCGCGAATCTTTCAAATCAGCTCTGCGAGGCCTGCTTCAACTGAGCACTGAAGACTGAACTCTGGAAAACCGGAGTCGGAACTTTCGAATAAGTTATTATATTTGCTCTACTCTGTATTGAGCACTCTTTTAAGAATAGTATTTGTTCGCTATTGGAATTTATTTCGTATACACTAATCCTATACTTGGATATATATATATATATATATATATATATATATATATATACCAAACGGATAATAAAAATACCAACCGACACTCTGTATAAATTACCACTGACCCTGAATGAACATGAAAAGAGAAACCACAACGCCATTAATTATTTTCTAGTTCAAACTACCATAATTATTGTTCAGAGTCTGTCTAAATTTTTGAGATGAGGTATTATGTACAGAATTTACATTAGTCGGACTATTGTCCTCATCTTTGTCGCAATATTTATCACAACGTTTCGGCCGTTGTACGCTCCGGCCTTCTTCAGGTGGTTGGAATTTCGAACTGAACCCTTTATTTCAATCACTGGGGTAGACTGTTCTAGTTCCACGTGCCATGTTTGATGGATGTCAGTTATTTCCTGCTAATTTTCTCTCTGAAAGTTCTCCACTGCCTTAACCAGGTATTGAACTCACCTTCTTTTGGTCTGTCACTGGATCTAACCAACGCCTTTATCCACTGTGCCATGTGTCATCTGGGTGTGAACTTCTGAGTATTATAGTACCTAATGTTTTCAGCATCATTTTTTACCAGTGTTCATATTGCAATTTTGCTGTTATCATTGTATGTCTTTACCAGAGTTCATATTTCAACTTTGTTATCATTGCTTATCTCTGGCACTCCTTATTACTGGTTCCCATATTGTATTCATTTCTATGCTTGGTCGGCTCAGGAGATTTTTGTGGCCTAGCATATGTGCTGATTCCTTAAGTTTACGAATTTTCCAATGGTGTTCCCTGTCTATGATCTCAACATGATCCCACAGGGGGCGGTTGTGACAAATATGGCGACAAAGATGAGGAGAATAGTCCGACTAATGTAAATACTGTACATAATTATTGTTATTATTAATTATTTTCTAGTTCAAACTACCATAATTATTGTTATTACCATTCTACCGCCATTACTACAATCACTTCTACCACTTTACAATAACCATTTTCTGCTACAATTGTTACTACCATCATCCGCTCATCCCACCATTACTACCGCATTACCATTGCCGCATTAGTCCACAATTAACCGCACCACAATTACCATTACCTTATCAGTCAACAATTATATTTACTCCCCCACCAAGCAAAATTAATACACTGCATAAATACTAATAAGTATTATATATTGGAGTCTCTACCATTTGCATATGCGCAATCGCCAAAAACAAGCAAATAACCGGCTTTAAAATAATAACAAAACAGCATTAAAAAAAAATTAAAAATAATATTAATTTTACCTACCATAGTCTTACACAGAGCCCATCATAAAAAAGAAAAAAGACGGATAGAAGATGTGTGAACGCGTGTGCATACAAATATGTGTGTGCGAAAAAAACATTATTTAGCGAACAAAATAGATGAACGGTCTGCGCGCTGACACTCAACTGACGAAAGATGTTCGCTATACAATCCAACATTGAATACAGCGACCAGTTGCGTGCGTATGTAAGCAACGACTCATGAATGCGCATATATGCCCAATCCCACACTGTTCATATATATTTATGTTTGTGTGAGCTCCAATGAGTCAGCGTGCGTGTATGTATGTCTGCGTACGTGAATGAGTGAACGCGCGTGTATTTGTTGTTTGCGTACGTATGAGCGGTGTACCGACGACAATTTTTCCTCCCGCTACCATAAAAAACACCGATATACGCAACTATATATAAATCCTAAATTAAAAAATTAATCAGTTTGTCTGAAGATCGCAAATAGCGTGAAACCCAGGGTCACAAACTCACATCAATCCAACTATATATATATATATATATATATATATATATAGAGAGAGAGAGGGGAGAGGGTGAGAGAGACATATTTCTAATATTACTTCAAACGTTATTAGAGTGGATATTCTTATTTGACTTACTGTCTTGATTTTTGATTTTAAACCGTGTGTATTAACATCTATTCGCCTGTGCACTCGAGACAACTTAATAAAGAATAGGTGCTCTCCGGCAGTGATCGAAACTGCTTTCCCCTATGTAGGCGAAACCACCAATTGACCCGGTGTGTTTAACCGCTCTACTACAAAGTTCAAATCTTCGCGTACCGTCTCGGATATATTGAAAAGGATATTTCTTCCTTGCTATAGCACGATGTTTGTTTATCTTATTTCCATTTTTCACAAGCTGGTCTTGTGTTGAGCAAATCTAAATATTGTAATTGTCTCTATCGCCCTGTAAAAAGAAATTGCACGACAGCGATTCTCCATTCATCTGTAGTAAGCGTTACCTTACAACAAGGCACTTGTCCCGATAGTGAGACTATGAACTTCGATCAATAAATCAGTATCCAGACACAGTTATTAACTGTTTTTTGACCTGAAAATTTCACTGTCTCATGTTCGAACTACATGATCAGTGTAGAATGCATGAACAATCACCGAGTCCAGTAATCGATTAGGATCGTTTTGACACCTCATGTACCGTCCTAGTGGATGAGCCCCGCTCAATGTAACGTGATGGAGCCCATTCGTTCACAGATTTTTTAATTCAGAGTTGTCCTTCTCCTAGACATAATATTAGCCAAGGCTAGAGAGTTCAGTCTACCCTGTTATTTAATCCATAGCCGAGAGGAAGAAGAGACTGATTCATAACAATCCCAAGGGATTTATTTTTTTGCGAAAGTGAATTAGTGACATCAGCACTATAATCACAAACGAGAATGGACGAAGTAGAAAAAATAATGGATCACAGATGGGATTCTCGACATGATGCAAAGGAGACAGAAAATTGTGCCAAGATACGGAAAGGAATACAGAAAACTGCACAACAAAATAAGGACCAAATTCAGGCAGGCTAAACAAGAGTGACTAAACGAAAAATGTGCAGAAATAGAGAGATTGAGTACCACAAAGGAGATATGCATAAACAAATCAGGAAGATAACAGGACAGACGATATGCCCGTCAACAGACTGCATAAAATCCAAGAACGGAGCAATCATATTAGAGAATGAAAAATTCTTCAGTGCTGGAACGAATATATTGGAGAACTCTTCTACGACGAAAGAGAACAACAGGCAATACACAGAATTATCCACGGGCCTGAAATTCTCAAAACCGAAATAGAAGCTGCACTGGCTAAACTAAAGAGAAACAAGGCGGCAGGGCCAGACGGAATTGTAACAGAGATACTGACAGCCTTAGATGATTTTGACATAGACAAAATTACGGAAATAATAAATGAACTCTACACCAGTTGTGATATACTGGAATATCTAAGCAGTTCTTTTTTCATAGAGTAAGAAGCCAGGCGAAAACCAATGCGAGCTTCACCGAACAATCAGCCTAATGAGCCACATAACAAAACTTATCATCCGAATTCTAATGAATAGAGTGCGCAGCATAATCATGCAAGAGATAGGACAAGAACAGTGCGGGTTCGTTAAAGACACCTGAACAAGGAACACGATATCGATGTTCAGAATGTCATCGAAAGAGCAAAAGAAATGCAGAAGAACGGCCACCTGTCCTTTTATAGACTACGCAAAGAAGTACACAACAAAAAATGGTTAGAGCTGCTCAGCAGGCTTGACATATTTGGAAAGGACATTAGAATTATCGAAAAACCCTATTAGCAGGTAATGAGTTCTGCAGATATATAAAACTAGAAAGGTGCGTAAGGCAAGGCTGCGTCTTCTCACAGGACTTATTTAACCTATGCAATGAGGAAGTTCTGAGAGAACTAGAAATCCCACCAGGATTCATCTTTGGCGGCCACAACAGCATAAGACGCATAGTTGATACCCTGCTGATAGCAGACACGGAAAGGAAATTACAAAACCTCCTGCAGAAGGTAGTGAAGGAGAGCGAGAAAAAGGGACTAAGCATAAAATACAAGAAGACAGAATGCATGGTCATCAGTAAAAAGAGGAGCTCAAAATGCAATTTACAGGTCGGGGACACTATAAACAAGCAGGTGCAGAAATTTAAATATCTGGGAAGTGTTCTGACAGAGGACGGAAATTGCGACACTGAGATTCGAAGACGCATTGGGATAGACAAAGACGCATTCCAAAAGCTAGGCAGAGTATTACGAGACATGAGGGTTTCGTTGCTAACAAAGAAAAGAGTACTGAGATGCTACTTGATATCTATCGTCTTTTACGACAGCGAATACTGGACGGTCTCCACAAAGATGAAGAAGAGACTCGAGACAACAGAGGTATGGTTCTACAGAAGGATATTAAGGTTACCATGGACCAAACATGTAGCAACGACGAGGTTTTGGAGAAAATGAAAACAAAGAGGAAATTTATACTTAACATCAAGAAAAGGCAGCTAAAATTATTGGGACACGTAATGAGAAAGAAAGGCTTGGAAAATCTGATACTCAAAGCGCGAAAAGAGAGAAAGTGGAACAAAGGAAAGCAAGGTGTGATATACTTAACAAGCTTAAGTAAGTGGATATCAGGCCAGGGTCTGGGAGAAATAACAAAAAAGACAAAACTTATTGAGAGCTACAAGGGACAGGCTGAGGTGGAGAGCCATCATCGCCTATGTCATGAAAGGTCATGGCAAATAAAAGAAGAAGAAATGTACGAACTCAGATCACCGATTCCTCTTTCGAGGTGGCTACCCGGAACAATACTCGCACATCCGACTCTGAAAAGTTTAGGTGAAGTGCATTCTCAAGGAATGAAAGATATTGGTTTGGAAATTAAATATTTTCTTTATAATATATTTTTTACATTATTAGTCGACGGATTTATTGATATTTCTACATAAAAGCGTTTGTCTTCTCTAAAAATACCTAAAAGCCTAACAGAAGAAGTATTTGTCTTGTTCTACGTTTCTTAACATTTTTTTCAAATAAAGAGTAACTCGTTTTAAGAAAGTCGACCCCCCGCCCCTCAGAATAGGAGTGCGAACATCGCATCCTTGAACTATATCTGCAAGTACTGAAAATCAATTACGGTAAGCAGAGATGCAATTGTGTAACTTAGAAAATTTTTACAGATTTTTGTTTTCCTTTTTACGTACTTATTTACGCATCTCTTCATCTATTTTTTCATCAACCGTTTTCAAACTTACTCCCTTCACTACACAGGACCTCACTTCGCTAAACTCATCTCGCCAGAGATCTTGACGCTTTCGTCTTAACGAAGTCAGTCAGCTTTAAGAAGAAAAACAGAACAAGATTAGCATTAAAAGAAAATCCAAACCGTCTTGGAAAAAAAAAATGAATTTCACGCTTGGGTCTGTGTAGAATATCCACTCCTGAGAGAGAACTGCTTGTCAATCAAGTTCAAAGGACGTTTTAGCGAGCTCATAAACTAGACATTTTCCGAATATGGCTCAACGATGTAGCATCTTCGAATATGGCGAGTGTTATGTCCAAATGACGCCATTAAAAGTCCATCAGGAAGGAGGAAAAGATGGCAGTTTCACTGCCTGTATCGCACTAGAAAATTGGGTTACTAACAATTCCCTAATTTTGTACTGTTTCATTGCTGCTTTTCGAGGCAGTGAGAATTGTTTTATTCTTTTTCTTTTGTCTTATTTTGTATTTATATTGTGTTATTGCTTTTTAGTTGCTGTTAATTTTCAATGTATTTTTTTTTCTTTTTAGCAGTTTCCATTGCTTTCTACATGTTTTTTTACATGTCATTATGATGATTTTTCTCCGTTTTATTTCTTAGTATTTTTCTTTTCTTCATTGTTTTATTTCCATTTTTAAAAGTCTTCGTCACTTGCGTTTATTACTGTCTCTATTGGCGTTTCTAAAATTCTGCCTCTCCAACCGCTGAATTGTCTTATTTTATTCGTTTATGTTATTACCTGCGCCTCGTATTTATTTCTAGCGTTTTTTTTCCTTTCATCGATCCCCCCCTTTGTCACTTCTTTTGTTTCACCTCACCCAAAACATCTTTCCCCCCTCAAAACATCTTTCCCCCTCGCCCAAAACATCTTTCCCCCTCGCCCAAAACATCTTTCCCCCTCCACCACTTGGTTTTTTCATGGTTTTCTTGTCATCACAATCTAATCTTTCGGTCATAATTATTTAACTTCCTACGAAGCAAGAAGAATGTGGCGTACTCAGTGACGCTGTAACTTACTATTATACAAGACTGTTTTACTAACTACGCCCTATTTGACCCCTAAAAATACTTAGTTTGCCACATAACCATGATAACACAATACATTAATAATTATAGAGGAAACGAAGTTACTTCCCATCAAGCTTCTTATATATTCTTAGCTTAGAGCACTGCACGGCCACAAGTCGAAGGAATTAAGTGAGGACAATTAAAGTCATCATTGACAAGACTTTTTTTTGCTGAACATTGCTTCACATTACGGTGTGACATATGTTTGTAGGTGAGTTTAGTTCAGCACAAAACTGTTGACCATTACGCCACAGCGAAACTGTAAGTAGATACTAAACACACATATACTATAAACAGTGTGAAGGAGAAACATGAAACATTAGTTTTCTCTGTTATTTTGTTTAACATTTCGCAAAGCTGTTGCGTGACTAAGTGGTTAAAACGTTAAAATTGTGAATTTAGTTCGAATATCAACATGGCTGATTTGTCAAGGAGGTGGGAGGTGATCGCCTGGTAATATTGCCCTGAGGTGACGACCTCAGCCTGCAGCTCCGATGGCAAGTGTCTGTAAGCAATGTAAAATCGTAATTTGCATTAGAAAAGTTCTAATCGAAAAGCACTTTTTAAATGTAATAAAATCTACCAAAATTAACTATTTATTGGATTTTAATAAATATATTCGATATTTACTTAATAAAAAGGGGCATTTCAGAGAAACATGCGTTGTGAATTTCGAAGCAAATATGACAACAAGAAAAGTTGTGCAAACAAGAATGAGATACGACGTGAACAATTCTTCAGTCCCTGACTGCAATTTGTCTCAATCCCATCATTCGTGTCGATTTACATTATATAATATTAATATATATATATATATATATATATATATATATATATATATATATATATATATATATATATATTGGAACGTTGCTGGAAGTTTTCGGTTCATAGTTATATGATTGGCTGTTTCGAAACAGATAGTTATGAAATGTCGACTATTTAATATGCCTGATTTGGTTTGACAAGATCAGACGAAGGTGAATATGAAGCTACCCCACCCTACCGCCCAAAATGGATTGGCACTGACATTCTCAAGTGCATGCTGGCAAGGGTGTGAAGAACAAACTACTATTTTCAAGACTATTTTAGTAAAAATTTGCTGAAATTGGGCGCGTGGCTAAGTAGTTAACATTTGAATTACATCATGGTCAATTTGTCAAAGAGGCGACTTCTTGATAATATAGGCCTGTAGAAAAAGCACAGTCATAATTTTTCTTGATCGTGGGCTTGAGCGTAGTGGACATGTTCAACTACTAATTATTA
>CAHIKZ030002777.1:2122500-2230000 GCA_903632075.3 Acanthosepion pharaonis
GCACGAATGTTTATACTGTCTTTTACAGTAGGGATATATTTACTAGATTTATACTAACATTTTTTGAAAAACGCTATAGCTCAAATTTCAAAATTTTAATATACGTGTATTGAATAAAAGTGACGACAATGGTCGAACGTTGTATAATGTTATGTAAAAGCAATTTCTTTTAAATATTTCTATTAATTTGTTTCAGTTTTTTTTTAACACATGCATATATAATCTATATATAGAATATTAAAGCAAAAAAAAAAAAGAAATTTAAAGAATAACAATGAGTCCCGGAAGATGTGGCGGTTCGGTGAAGGAAGTCGTTGCATGAATTTATAGTATCAACACCAGGAAAGATAAGCTATAATATAGTGTGTCTAGTAACTTAGTTTTCTCTACACCCATCGAGAACCCGTTGACCCAATGGTATCATCTTTGTCTTGCGTCTAATCGGAATAATCTGGGTTAGATTCTCAGAGTTGGTATGGGATGCGGCTGTCCAGTGATTTTCTGTGCATTCCTGGTCAAGTTAAGATGAAAATTATACAAATCCCCAGAATACTAATCAATAATATATATATATATATATATATATATATATATATATATATATATATATATATGTATGAGATAACGATATATATATTTATTTATCAAGAATAATAAGTCTACGTCCTGAAGGACGAAATGCGTCACAAGTAAACATTTTCCACTTTGTCATACAGTTTCTCCAATATATATATATATATATATATATATATATATATATATATATATATATATATATATATATATATATATATATATATATATATATGTAATGTGTGTGTATATGAGAGTTTTTTCAAGTAATCGCAGAGGCAACTGCAACAAGGCTGAGCGGACCCTGCTTACACATTCTAGGTTAGGTTGCTTGATCAGCAGTTTAAACAGGTCAAGTAGGTTCGATCCCATCGAAGGCTTCAGAACAGTTTAGTCTCCGCACTTTCATTCACAATTTCAGGTAATTTCAAGGTGCCTAACGCTGAGATCATCTCCCCAAACCAATATTATCTAAATGTCACATCCTTGAAAAATCAACCATGACGTAACTCGAATCCGGGCCTCATAGCTGTAGCGCGATATATATATATATATATATATATATATATATATATATATATATCCGCCATAAATCGACAAAAACGACAAATAAAGGAAAAAATGAAAAACGATTCGAACCTCGCTCTACGGAACTAAACCGCTGTTAATAAAGATATAATCGTGCTATACCAGTTTAACTACGAAGGAAGAGTCTGATTAGCAAAGTCGAATTACATTAGCTATTCATATATGTGTGTATCCACGTATACGTGTATCTGGATGAATCATTAGGTCTGCAACCTTTCAGTGTATGGAAATTTCAACTTTAAGTTTTGATTGTCAAATATACCGCTATTCTAAATAATATATAAGCTCCTCCAAATAAAAAAAGAAAATAATTTATTAATCGTATTTATCATTCTATAAGACTCAAACTGACAGTTTCATTCTTGAAAGTCTTTGGGAATTATGATCAGTTAAATAATCAGCTGAAATTCTTGTTAAATCGTCTGTTTAGTTAAATTTTTAAAACTAAACTTACTGAAACTGGATTTTCTACGAATTTTGAATGAACGTTCAATCTTATATCTGAATTTACATTTAAAAAAAAAAAAAACCTGGTATTATTATGTTTTTATTTCATTAATTTTTACCCTTTTAACTTCACTTTTTGCCTTTCTTCAATATTTGTGTAATGATATTCCATTCTTTCTAATTTCCTTGTATTTCAAGATAATATTGCTCGAAATCTTTAGATCGAATTTATAATGACCTTGTTTTGAGAAATTGAATTTCCTAGCACGGCTTTATTGTTAGTTGATAGTTGAAGTTTGATCTAAATAATGCGTCTTGTTAATATTTATTTACCAGTGAATTAATTGCATTCTGAAGGAAAAAGATCATTTTGTAAAGTAAATATTTGTTGTTTAAAATTAAATGCTTTTATCAACCTATTGATATACCCAGTAGAAGCTGAAGAATATTTTTCTGTTGGCTTTTGTACATTTGGATCAAATAAAACATCGGTTTCTTACACAGTAACTGAAGTGTTTGTGTTGATTAGGATTTCTTGTAAGTTGGATTGAGATAAAAAAAAAAATAATCTGCTTTTTTTAAAAGCAAGAACATGTTAAATTCTCGTTCGTTGAGAAATTTTAATCACGTCAGGATTAGTCAGTCTTATAACGAACACGTTAAATCCATTTGACATCTTTGACGATTTTTCTAACAAGCTGCACCTGACTATTAATTGAGTTTTGGTACCGGTGAGGAAAAATGTATAGTCATTATAGATCTATTTCTATATTACTAGGATCCACTTGGATTATATACTAAAATAGATCTATCCCCCATATGAGGTAATTTTAGATTTTGTTATGCAATACCATTTATTGGCTCTGTTATAATAAATACATTGAGCTCTTTTTATGAATCAGTTTTTATATTTTATATTATTAGGATCAACTTGGATTATATTCCAACGGATTTATTACCTTTACTCCATCCCCATCTCTCTCTCTCTCTCTCTCTGTGTGTATATATATATATATATATATATAATATGAAAGTGGACATTGTGGTCAAAAAACAGCGGCGGCAGTCTGTGTCATGCTTAAACACAGTCGTCATGCCTGACGATTGCGTTTTTAACCATGAGACTGTCGGCGCTGATTGTTTTGTCTAAGATTAATTTTTCGTTTCTTTGGAGAAAAAAAAAAGATTCCCAGCGAGTATATAGGGCTGTGTAAATGGGTTTAATTTAGACATTAAACATCAAATCAGATTTGAGTACCAAAACATTCAGAAAACCAAGAATACCCTTGTTCTTTTCAGAGCTGAATCGTAAGGCTGGATGTAATTGGTAATGCTTATATATCTATAATTGCCCAATATTTGGATATATTTTATTAAGGTGTTCCTTGATCTCAGCTTTCGGCTCACATGAGCCATCTTCAGAGTGGCGATACGGACATTTAAACAAAGATATTCACCATCAAATATGATATTCTCTTATTTTGACATGCTATGCGATGATAACGGTCGTGGAATAGCAGACACAGGTCGTAAATTCATGATGCGGTTCTATGACGTTGTAACACGTAAGAGAAGGAAATATTAACAACAGAACTATATGCCTAGATGCAATATAATGTGTTGTGATTATTTTGAAATGTAATTTTTGTCTTCATTTCCATCCGAAATTAAAGCAAATATACAGAGTTTAGAACGGCTCATGACCAAACATAATAGACGTTCATTGTCTGTTATATTTAACAATATATATATATATATATATATATATATATATATATATATATATATATATATATATATAAAAATTTTTGAGGAATTAGAATAATCATATATTAATTCATCGAGTCTAGAAAAATGCAGAAAGCACTGCTGAGGATTCTGTTGATGATTCTTCTAGACTCGATGAATTACGATATGATTATTCTAATTCCTCAAAATACTACGTTGCTCTTGGGGCACAACCCGTTGGGTTTTGGATACTTGGATGAATATCACCACGGAATTGTTGAGTAACGGCGCTATATTGAGTCTATTCAGTTTTTACTTCGTCACAGAGGCCCAGTGCAATGGGTCTCGAAATTGTCCGGGTTCAATTCTCAGTAGTGGATGCGCACTGATGATGAGTCCCAAATAGGACGAAACGGTCATTCAGTGCTTCCTGCATTTTGTTGAATATTCTTCTAGAATCGATGAATTTATATATATATATATATATATATATATATATATATATATATATATATAAAACTTTTCTTCATCCATTTATTTTTCGTTTTCCCCCAAACAAGGGGAAAAAAAAACGCCAACAAAAAAATCTCTAAAAACAAATGTAGAGATCTATCAACATCCCAGGTATTCATGAATAACGCCTGGTTATAAGGGGACATCTCAAGACGCAAACAAGAAATGAGATTATTGCCTTGTTTTCCATTGTCCTGTTGTTTTTTTAATAGGTTTTTCTCCTCCCGATTATAGTCTAACCGTCACCTACCTTATTTACGCTATAAGCGCAAATGATCATGTTTTTATCTTATTTCTGAACTCTTTCCTCGCCGTCTCAGCTGATTCCATAGAACACATGTTGTTTTGCATTCTATCTTCATTAGCTTAAGGCCCTTGTTTTAGCCTCTCTCCCTCCTCTCTTATTTCACCTGCAATTATTTTGTTAGCTATCAACTCACTGCTCTGCCTATCATTTAACACCCATTAAATGACACTTTAAAAAAAATGAAATAAATAAAACTCCTGTATAAGTTTTCTGTCAGGGGAACCGAATCCAGTAAATATTTCATTACAAAGACATCTTCGATGAGAAGAAGCTGACAGACGTTGTGAGCCGTACTGACCAATTAGACTATTTTTGACAAACCGTTTTTGTACTTTTTTTTCTACATTTTTATTTTCTCGACTTCAACATCAACTGTTTTCGTTTTTAAGAGATTTCTTTTTAAAAGTACAGTACATATCGTCCAATTATTGTCGATGCAAACGAGAGATTAGGGCGAGAACAATGCTGTTTTAAATATATTTTTACCGATTAAAAATTTGATATCCGTACACGTTCATTCGAGCAATCTCATAATGCACAAATAACGATTTACTCAAACATGCGTCTCCTTAAACCCGGTAGATTCACAATAAGTGCATTCAAAAACCTATGTATGTATCAAAAAGCACATTTATATACAGCGTATAATTTTAGGTGTCCATATTTATGCTTTCTCACACACATGCATATGCACACGCATACACAGAGAAAGAAAGTGAGAGAGAAAGATAGAGAAGGAGAGGGATTGATTTTTGGTTTATTGATTGAAAGATTAATTGGCTGATTTCAAGATTGATTATGGCAGATACAGTATTTTAACTGTCCAAGTAATGAAGATATTAGAGAGTGGTTTTGTAAAGTACAGATTCCCTCATATAAGTTTTATTAAACTTCGTGACATGCCAGTGATTTTTTGAATTAAGCGAACAAGAAAATCTTAATTTATACCTTTGTCAATGATATAACTGCGAAGGTAATACAAATGGCTTCGCAGCTTCAATTTTATGTACCGAAAACCCGATATATATATATATATATATATATATATATATATATATATATATATATATATATATATATATATATATATAGGGTAGTTACCTCCGAAGAAAAGTTAAGGTTTAAAATGCATTTTTAAAAATGAAAAGTTTTTTCTTGAAGCTTTTATTTTAGTTTTCCTTTCAAATTAATAGATTAAATTTAATATTTCCCATAAACAAAATATTTGCCGTATTTCAAACTGAATTTACATTGATTTATATGATTTTTTTTTAAATTGCTAAAAATCAGCCAGTTTTGTGAATCTATCAAAACAGCATTCTTCTCCTTATTAAAAAAAAAAATCTTTCAAAAATAAAATATACTTTCCTGGAAACTTATTTGAGGAAGATTAGCTGAGTTACTGTTTAATCAATCAGTCTGCCAACAAATATTAATTTTAGTTTAAAATATCGCAAAACAAAAACAAAACATTTTTAACACGAAGTTCGATACTTTTATTAGGTATTGACAACCCTCTCGTAACAATGTTTGGGAATTTTTCTACGGGGACAGTAACTTTAAAAATTACTTGACGCATATAACGTGAGCGCATTTCTCATATAATTTTTTTTAACTACTCAGTAATCTTTAAAAAAAAGGAGAATATTATAGTATTTTATTGAATTTTACATACTTTGGCTTTATAGTTTTAATTACGAAGACGCTTTTTTAGTAAATGTTAGAAAATTACCAATAAATTTTACATTTACTATAGTAACCACTCTTATTTTCTGATAATGTCGTGTATGCATGTCCGTATTTACAAAAATCGGGTCGTTCGTATACAAAAAAAAAAAAAAATTCAATATTCTTTTTAAAATGCTGGTGTCACTGAATTGTAGTAAGCACTTCGATTCATGATTAGTAAATACAATTTTTACTTTATAACCATATCACTTCTCTATAAATTAATATAGCACTTTAAAAAAAATTTAAATTTTTTAAATTCTTAATAATTAAAATTTAAAAGCTGAAAACAATTCTTGTAAAAATCGTTATTCATCGAAAAAAGTTTCTTAAGGCAATAGGTTCTATAATATATCTTATTTATCAAAACAATTCAACGCTTTTCTAATTAAATAATGTCTTAGTTTTATTTCATTTTTATTTTACGATTCTGAGCAGATTTTCTGTAATTAGGGATCCTATTTTACAAAAAAAAAAAAAAATTGAAATTCTCCAAGAACTTGTACTTATAACTAATATATACTTTAAACGCTCGAAAAATGAATTTCTCGAAATTTCATAAATTAATTGAGAAATCCTGAAAGTTTTATTATAATCTGACATTTTTTGTTTTTTAAGTATTTCCAAATCAATGTTTTTAGCGCAAAAATGTGCTGTCTCAGTTCAGGGTGTCGGAAATCATGGCTCTCTACAATTTCTTATTCTTTGTCGCGCTTATTAATTTTATATTTTGCTGTCTCTCCTAAACCGTGTTTTTCCAACAATTTACCCAAGCTCGTTAGTTAGGCGTTACTTTCCTCCGTCCATCTTGACATCAATATGTCCTGTCTTTGTCACATTTTCCAATCCTTCTTTCCTCATTGAGGAGGCACCGTGGAGTAATGGATAGCGGCTCGGATTGAGAAATACAAGTTCAACTTCCAGTCGAATTCATTGCATTCACTTACGTGCTAATACCCTTGGGAGAGGTACGAATCCTCTTCTTCTCCCCACGAGTAAATTGCAGAGCCGACTGTTTTCTATAGCCTTGGGAGGCAACCAGTCTAGAAGAAGGTAACTAAAAACAGAACCGAAGAGGGTTGGACTGCGTCAGGCTATCTTTCCCAAGAAACTCCACTGCAGCTCCAATACATGTGGTGCTGACCCTTAAAGGTTCACAGGATTCGATTTCTTTCTTTATTATGTGCCCTAAAAACTTTTAAGTCTCTCTTTCTGGTTTTAAGTATAAGTGGTTTTTTATTTGCATTTTCTCTAAAACTTCGTCGTTGTTCACAGGTTCAGTCCATAGAATCCTCATCATCCTTCTGTAGAACCCTATTTCTATTGCTTCAAGTATTTTCTTCATTTGTAAGGAGAATAATGCACTATGTTATCGATTCCACATCGAGTTGATGCATATTATTGAGATATATGGATCCTACACAACAGGAGTTATTTATTCCATGACTTTAGGCACGTCAGTGTACATGTGTATCAGTGTTTGTGTATGTGTAAAATAAATTAATTTACTGGAAAGCATGATGGCGTTCATATCTTTAGCTAATTAAAAAAAAAAGAAAGACAGACACCGAATCTAAGTTATTTATGCGAAATGTTTGCGTGTTATTTAGTTTGTCTTAAAGTTCAAATTGTTAAAATCAAGTTAAAACGTTTTATACCAATGTTCCTGTGTCTGGTGCCTTGTAAATCGGTGTCGTCATTTTGACACAATTTTCTCAGTGATTTTCCTGTTCTGATATGATAAACATTACAAATATCGATGAAGCTATAAAAACAGGTTGTAAATAAATAAATTAATAATGAACAAATTCTTGAATCGTCAATTCCAAGCAGGTGTTCAAATTTACAAATGTTAGTGCAGCAGAAGCTGACATCAATAGAATAGTTTTACAGTTTCACATTCACGTCTTAAAGACAAACTTAATAATCATTTCATTACAACAAGCGCCCAGACATATTGACAGATTTTCTTTTAATAGCCAATAGCTGTTTGATATTCAGTTTTGAATAGAAGTGGTTTATACTATCTGGGGAACATCTGCATATATGAATCTCAAGAACAACACGCTCAGACATGCACATTTCTTCTTCTTCTTCTTCTTCTTCTTCTCATTATTATTATTATTATTATTATTATTATTATTATTATTATTATTAATACTACTATTACTACTTGGATAATTATGGCTCGCCACAACGTTTTGTCTTTTCTAGCTCTTAACAAGGTTTGTCTTTTTACTGTCTCTCCTAAACTCTGTTGTGGCTAATATGCTCATTAGATAGATATTCGCTGCTTTTCTCTGTTTCTCTTTCCTTCACTTCGTGTTCGTGTCAAATTCACCAAGCCCTCTTTCCTTATTATGAGCCTTTGAAATTTCAGTTGTTTCTTTATGATTATCAGTATAAGTTTTTGTTTTCATTTTCCTTAAACTTTAATTCAGTCTAATGTTCAGCATCCTCCGTAGAACGAAATTTCTGTTGGCTCAAGTTTCCTCTTCATGTGTGCGGAGGTTGTTTTTCATTCGCCTATAACAGGACCGATATTACATACAATTTAAGGTTTTTTCTTCTTTGTTTTTAACGAAATGTTCCTTTTTCTTAATCTTTTGCTTAGTTTTTGGAAGGCATATTTCGTTATTCAATTGAGCTTTCAGATTTTGCCCTCATATTTTCCGCCCTAAAACACTGCCTACATATTTAAATATTCACACTTGCTAGATTTTAGTTTCTTCAATTCTTAGTTCGCATCTTCGGATGTTCCTTATAGTGACAACAATATATTCTTTCTTCTTATAATTGATGAATAGTCCCTTCTTCTCTCTTTCCTTTACTACCATCTGTAGAAGTTCATGCAATTTCCTCTCTGTGTCTGCTATCAACACTATGTCATCTGCATATCTTATGTCGTCAAGAGTGTGACCGCCAATAATGAATTCTGGTAGGACTTCACTATTCTTTCAAAATCACCTCACTGTAAAGGTTGAATATGTCCGATGAAAAAACACGCTCTTGTCTTGCACCTCCTTCTATTATTTTTTTATATATACTGAATTAATTTTCTCGAAGTATGAACGCAGTTTGCTTTCAGTATAATTTTTGGATTAGTTTAATATCTTTCGCAAATATATCAAGCTTACCAGTTATCAAACGCAATATGATGGCTGACTGATTTTGTTTAGCGGCATATCAACCTATATGGGTTATTTAATGACGAAATCTATAAAATTCTGAACACAATTTTATGGCTTAAACTAAACATAATTTAAACGCAATTTTATGCCGTCAACTAGAGATAAAATGTATTGTTGGTAATTCCGCATTTAAAAGTTATTGCTGGTAATTTTATTATAAATAGATAATGTTGGTAATTTTTTATATAAAAATGTATTGCCGGTATTTTTACAATAAAAATATATTTATATACTTTCATTATGTTTTGTTTGGTTGTTAACAATTTCCCCATCCCGGGTCTGTTGAACCTGGGACCAAACAGAAATTAAATGGTGGTTCCACACTCATCAAAACCTGCAATCGCCAGAAACCTTGCTGCTGGTTATAGTTTATTGTCATATCAAGGACTAGCAATATGATGGCGTTTGATTACTTCACTAACCTTGCTTTAAAAATAAATAACCATCATTTTACATCAGGTTCCCAAATACCTTTATTGATTAGACTGAGTTAGTAATAATCACCTGTTTATCAATGCATCACCATACAGAGATTTATTATTTTAACGTTAATAAGAGCATACTTGTTTAGTTGGTTTGGGATTATTGCATATTTCCCACGGGAGTTCGATATCATTTAACAGAAATGTTGATTTTCAAGTTAATAAAGTTGGCCTTATCTCCCTGAAAGATTAGTTTCTCATTCCAATTTCTATTCTTGATGTATACTAACCCGAGTTTAATAGAGATTGACAATTCGAGTAACGTTTCTTTTTTTTACAATTTATTCTTCTGGTACAAGCTTACAATTGTGACACCTCCTATAAGAATTGGCTTATCCCAGAAATGATTGGAGGCTACCTTGCTAGCAAACATTTCCTAAAAAGCGATCATAGATATTGAACTAAATTATCAATAATTACGTTCCTATGAGCGAAACCAATTACCGCCTGTTTACTATTACATCTGGTTTTGTATAGATATTTTTTTCAATGAGAATCTGTAAATGAGATAGATGCTTATTCATTTTTGGTCCCTGTGATTACTCTCCTACTTTCTCACTCAATTACAAACCCGAAGCTGTAGCACCCATTTTCAAGGCAAGCAAGTAACCAATACTCGCCTGTTGGAACATTATCCTAAAACAATCTTCCTATCATAAAATTATTGTCATCAACCATATGTCATACTCGCCTTACCTTCGTAACGTCTATTTATTGACAGAAATGTTTCTGTTGTTTTCAAACAGGAGGCCTGGAAAACAATTTTACTGGCCAATTTGACATGGTTAATTTGGTTATCGGGCAAAATTGAACACTTAGGTTCGAATTGGCAAATATCCTGGTGTCATATTGACTGGGACCACATTTCTGGCTGTTCAAATGTTATTTTCTTTGGCAGAAACTCAATATTGCTTCTATGTTCTTGTCGTTCTGCAACGCTGCATTTAAAAAAAAAATTCGTTTTAAATCCACTGATAAATGACAAACATCAGTATATAACTAATCTAACAATCAATTTATGCAATAAAATCACTTCAGGAATATTTGTTATATTTTAAATGATGACCTTTCGTTTTGTTTAACCCGAGAAAATTAAATTCAATGAAAAAGAAATTAGCACTTCCATATATAGAGTTTTGAAATTAATTTGAATAAAAAATGTATTATCAAGAAATTTTTAACGTTTGATAGATAGATAGCAGACAGTGGGTATATTTTACAGATAAGGAAAAAGATCAATAAACTATGGGAAGGGTGGAGGTAAAAAAAAAAAAAATCAGGAAAATTAGATTTTTTTTTTTTTTTTAAGCATTTCACCCCAAGCAAGGCGGGGAGCCACTAGGACGCAAGGGGTTACAGAAAGTTTAGAGCAAGATCAGATAGGAGTGATAGAAGAAAGGATGAGGGTAGTCGATAGATCAAGGCAACTGGAGATGTCGATTGACATTACATTTGAATAGTTGGAGATTATAGCTCACAAGGAAACAGGAATAGAGAAGGGAGTTCCACAGACGAGAGGTGCGAGACATGAAGCTATTAGAGTAGAAGAGATGGCTACATTTAAGAGTTTCGACAGTGAAGCGGTGAGAGCGGGATGCCAGCCTCGTAGGGCACTTGAACTCATGACGTATGGGAACCAGCGAATGCAGCTCCTCGGAGCAATTTCCATGAAAGTATTTGTAGAACAGACAGAGGGAGGCGACGGCGCGTCTGTGAGATGTCTTAAGTCCAGCTGGTGTTATCGCTCTTTCCATTATAATGACAGTTTCCTTCCTAACATTTTGTTTGAAGTAGCGTGGAACGTAAACAAGGCATTATTACATGTGATATCCAATTTAGTTGCTGCTAAAATTCCTCAAGTGAATATGATTTATGTGATCTGGCGCAATACTTTGTTTCTGATTTTGGAAAGCCAGTAAAAGAATTAAAAAAAAAGTTTGAAAAGTATAGTCTTTGATAAGACTCGTAGACCTCACTCGTTCAAAGCCATTGTGAAAAGTCTACCCAATCACTTGTATTTACTAAAATATGATGTATATAGGAATAAGAGTTAATGTCGAATTATGAAAATTACATTTATCTCTATCTATAAAAGGCAGGATGTGTGTGTGTGTGTGTGTGTGTGTGTGTGTGTGTGTGTGTAACGAATGCACGGCCGCAATTTTCGACGGATTTGCACCACAATTTACATGCACATGCTCCAAGTTAGTGGGAAGGCCAAGACCGACTTTGCATTTCCTAACTCCCATCGATAGTGGAAATAATCGATTTTTTCATGCTTCTACGGCAGTTTTCATGTAGTTTACGGCCATTTTGTACTAGCCAGAGTGAGAGCCAATGGCTGGCTGCCACGAATGTTAACTAGCATGCTAGGATGCAAAAAAATCAATGGCTGCATTCGTGACAAGTGGGAAAAATTTAAATCTGCATGGTTCGATCCTCACTGGATGCCCCATACTTTCGGCCTTATACCACATCTGAGCTATGCTTGGAAAATTACTATATATATATATATGTATATAATTCTGTTTTTGGCGGCAATCCCTCTTTTATAGACGTTTCATTAAAAACGACTAACAACGTACTGTGTTAAATATTTTATTTTTCTTGTGTTCTTCGAATTTTCTTTTATCTTGACGTAAAGTATGTAGAAATTTTCCAAATGTTTTGTATGTCCGAGCGGAAGTGGTCCTGATCAAAACAAACTCATAAATTATTACATCGTCCGCACTACTGCCTGTCTATCCAGACAACTTACGTTACACCTATTCGACTATAGCTCTATTAGAACTCATTTAAACACGCATACTAATAGAAACTACAAGCATAATAACCTCATCCACATGTAAAAAAAGGCGAAACATAATGAAAGCTAAAATAATAAAAAGAAAAAGCCAACACTCAATAACATTAACTATGAACATGGTCACAATGTGCTGACGGTGTTTGGAAAATAAAATATTCTTATAATTCTAGATACATACATAACACAACCCATGCATTCAGTTAAAAGTAAAATAATCTTTGATAATGCCTAAAAGTATAGCCGAAACCGATCGGAAATGCAGAAATTTGTATAATTTTTAAATACATTATTCCAGAAAAAAACCCAAAAAACACTTGAACGAACGCAAGAAAAAATAAATAAAAGCTTAATTGTAGAACAGTGTCAGTCGTCTTTAACGAAACACGCACGCTAACACACACACATACACACACACATAAAAACACACAGAGATTTATCTATCTATCTATATATATATATATATTGGTGATTCTAGTTCATCAATGTTAGTCGGGCTCATTATATGCAATTGGTATAAGTGTTTAAAATCATTCCTTTAACTAAAATATATAATTTTTAAATACCTCTAGTCAGATATGTTCTTTTTTTTTTTTAAAAAAATAACATGTGTATCTATCTCGAGTGTGTATTTTTATATATGTCCATTCGTTAGTGTGTTTAGGTATCTCCCTGTTTGAATTTTTAGTTTGATTTATTCTACGTTATTGAGTCTGTAACCGTGGATACTGAATGATATCCTATTTCCTGTATACTAACTCAGTCACACACTTCAACCAAACCCTTCAGTCGACGAGTTACGATTTTTATTTGATTTTCGCCGATTAAGGTTGGGCTAAATTTAATTTTGCCTTCTTCAATTTGTACACTGTGCTAAAATCCTTATACTGTACGGAATAAATTATTTAAAATGAACCTTTGAAAGCAATAAGTTGAAATAAAAATAGGTTCTTTGAAAAACAGGGAAAAAGAAGTTTTTAGAGATTCTTAAAATATTTCAAAATTAAAGTAAGACTCCAGCTCAGACTAGCCATGTTAACTTTATGTCATTCCTTTTTATTAATTTTTTCTTTGTTTTTTTTTCTTTCTTCTTTATTATGACCAATATCAAGTATTTTGGTCAATATCTTGAGGAATGGAGTCAAAACAATTTTGGATCCATCTGAAGTCAAGAATGAAAACCACGTACTATTTCTTGTTTTGAAAAAGATATACTAAATGTAGCCTCATTTGGGCTGAGGCCGACAAGCCCGAGCGCTATATATATATATATATATATATATATATATATATATATATAATATATATCTAATATATATTGAGGAACCAATCGGACGTCTAGTAACTGAGGAATATATGATATATATATATATATATATATATATATATATATATATATATATATATATGTAGTACAGGTAATCGGTCCGTTGGTATATAATCCGGGTTTATCCTAGTATTATCAATTATTAAAACTGATACACAGAGATCTCGATGTATTTATTATAACAGAAGATATGCATTTTTTTACAGCAAAAAAAAAAATTACCTTGAGGATAGTCTGTTTCAACCATATAGGGGTCTGATGATAGCCGCGTACAGAACTGCTTGAAATGCACTATTCCCATGTTGAGGTAATTTTTATATATATATATATATATATATATATATATATATATAAACGTAGCCGAGTGGTTAGAACCTTCGGTCTACAAACATGAGGCCCGAATATTGTTTTTCGCCCATGAGACTCACTGTTGTCAATTCATCAGCAACGTTATCTGTAGAGGCGTTCCCAACGTGCCTCTAGAAAGGCTGAGTTGACTTGTCTTGTGAGTGAACTTGGGGTAGCCCGATCGTGACCGAGCGTTGAGTGTACTGGCCTGTTCAGAATTTTGACCACGGCAGATAATGGGCTCTCTCCCTCTAAATAAGGTCCAGTCAATATAATTGCAGTATAGACCACAGCTGTGTTCAGTGGATGTTGAACAAACACAAATGCGCCCGAGGAGTCGTTTGCAAGAGATTAGCTAGCCGTCCAGACAGACAGGCATGCTCGGATACGAGCGGCCACACTTCTTACGGGGTAATAGAGATACTTGAAATATTGTTAAAGCAACTGTTAATATATCGACTCTTGAGATATCGTTTCTTGATATATATATATAAATATATATATATATATATATATATATATATATATATATATATGAGAGAGAGAGAGAGAGAGAAAATTAGGAAGTCAGTCGATTCTGCCTTTCGGTATATTCCGGCGATTTTCTGTCAATTGATTTCCTGACGCTTTATTTTTTAAAAATAAAAATTTATGAGCGCTTTCTGTTTTCTGGTCTAATTCCACTGTGACCATTTAATTTTTTACACCGTTGAATATGTAGCTACATGAAAACTCAGAAGCGCATACACGACATTAGAAATGCAAACATGTCTATTCACACGGATAGATCTAATTGCATAGACACTAAATTTTGTTTGTGTCCAGCGCCGGAGAAATAGATGCCTGTAAGCAGCCCTGAATGGGACAAGAGATCATCATGAAATCGTGCTTACTACTTCCGTTCGTCTACTTTGATGTAAAACTCGTTAAAAAAAAAAAGGAAAAGAGAAAGAGCTCATCTGCCTTTTCTCACTTGGAGCTCTATTAGCACGTGATCGACAGCCACTTTGATTGGTTAGAAGGAAAACATTCCAGATTTCTCTCCCTTGATTTCAGCGTTTGATGTGATGCTTGCATTTGAGTAATTCAATCATCTTTGTCGCTCTTAGCTTTTCTATATCTTGATACTGGCTTTATAAATGCCGCGTGTTCTTTTCCCTTCTTCCCGTCAACACACTAGCATTGTTGCGCTATACATTTTCTGCCTCTATCTTTTAATTATATATCTTCTATCTAACTCATTCTCCTCCGTTTTTTCTGAATCTACTTCTTCCTTTCTACGTCTGATTCTATTTACATCCGTCTCTCGTTATCTATTTATTCAAAACTTTTCTTTCCGTCAATTGCACGCATGTCGAATAATATTCTCTTTGATGGACTTTCTGTATTTATCCACTTTATGATTTTTTATATATATATATATTTTATATATATATATATATATATATATATATATATCCTAACAATATGAAACATTAAAAGATTATATATATATATATACATATGAATATATACTATACACACACACACACACACATATATATATATATATATATATATATATATATATAATAACAATATGAAACATTATAAATTATATATATATATATATATTTTTAATTTAATATTTATATATATATTATATATATATATATATATATATATATATATATATATATATATATATATGAAAATTTCTCCGATATAAGCAGTAGAGAAACAATATATTACTAGTTTTTCCTATTGTCAATTTTATTTTATTATATATATATATATATATATATATATATATATATATATATATAATAATATGAAACATTAAAAATTAATATATATATATATATATATATATATATATATATATATATATATATTTTTAATATTTCATATTGTTAGGATCCAACTCGGTTATATACCAACGCATCTATTACCTGTACTATATGGTTTAGAAAAGCTCTCAGTACAGAGGAAATATTAAAACATGATCTAATGTTTGTTCATTTGATTTTAACGTTCGTTAAATGGGTCAGGCCGAGAATTTATAAATTATATATATATAATTATTTATTTAAAAATATGATTCCAACTCGCGACATATGAGGTCTCATGTTTCAAAACAAGAGCCGAAAACTTCAATGTAATTATTTGAATTAAATTGAGTTAAAGTAAGCTCTGTTCCATCTTCAAGCGAAATGTTTTTTTGGAAATAACGTATTTCTGAAATTTATGTGTTTTAATAATTGAAATCAAAATTTCCATGGTAACAGCTAGGGCGAATTGTTTAAATTGGGTAGGCGTGTGTTGGGTGTTAATAATAAGTATCAGTATAGAGTTACTCTCATAGATGTCAAGTCAGGGTAAGGTGGGGGTGTCTAAATTTGAAACGGAAGATGTTTTAGCCTAGTCTGGTTTACGTGTCTATGGAGATTTTATTTATTTTTTATTTTATTTCTTTATGAAAAGGATTTGTGCATATAAAAAAACTGCCGTAACGTTTGTTTTTTGACGACTTCATAAAGGGTTATCTTTTTTGTAGCGTATTTAAACTATTTATTTGGGCTATGGATTATAAAAGTTATTATATTGCAAGCTTGTTTTTAGCTAATTATTCAAACCATGAATTTGATGATGTCGACAAAAAACCGTTAACTCATGTCTATTCTTAATAGATTATTATTATTTAGAAACTTAATAATGTGCAGTTTCTCATGGAGGCACAATGGGCATGGTTCATCTCAAGTTTTACATGTTCTAGCCTTGTTTATAATTTTCCATTTTACTTTTGGTGTCCTATTTTCTATATATTTTCATATATATATTTTATATATATATATATATATATATATATATATATATATATATATATATATGGTGGACTCTACCGACGTATTCGACGTATGAGGTCAGCAACTCAATTCCCAGGAACCGAGAGCCTGACACCATCGTATATGATTTGATTATATTGCTGAATGTATTGTGCAGAACCAACCACACTTTAAATGTGATTACATAGACCTTGTGCACTACGTGCCACAATGTCCGCAAACAACTTTCCGCAGGTTTTGAATTCAGGTCTTCTCCTAGACCAGTTGCTATCCAAGGCCATAGAACTCAGTCTGTCCTTTACCATAGCTGCAAGGAGAATAAGATAAAATGATTCATACTTTTCCCAATGATATTAGCGCGTATGTAAATGCAATTGATTAGATTGGAATACGAACTCGACTTTTCGAGCCCTCAGTCCGAGCCGTTACTATCTATTCCACCGTGCCGTATTTGTAACCTCATAAATAAACCTTATGTATACATAAGATGTTCATGAATTTCCGTGCCATTTGAGGGGATACATCTTCAACAATATATAGAATTATTGCCTTGGACACGCGGCAGTCACACTCTTTAGTAGGTTGACTTGTCACTTGTTGAAAATTAAGCAGAATTTATACACATATCGATAAACACATGATAAACAATTAAAATGTGACAGCAGATAATAGTAAAAAAAATTATAGAGCATTCACTGTAAAAGTAAAGGCTCAACGTATTCGAAGAAAGCTATACGCAAGAGACAAAAAACACATTCAATACGATAAGTTTCACCACAGATTACAACGTTTTAAAATTCAAAAAACAAATAATACAGAAAATCCTCGGTTCTCGAACGTCTCACATATCGAACAAATTGGTTTTCTAACAGAAAATTAGAGATGAAAATGCCTCGGTTATTGTTGTAGATTCCGGGTTGAAATCCGGTACCAATTAATAACAATCGCCAGGAATGAATATATGAAGATAATGTATTACCGTAATAATACAAACTGGTAAAGCAGGTTAGTAGTTCCAGGAATACGGTTAGTAGCAAAATATATATATACAGTCTTTTGGTATTGAAGTATCGCTGTATGACTTCTTACTGAGTTTACGTGCTCGCTCACTGTGACTCCTACAACGCTGTTACCTCACCCTCACTCTTCCAGTTACCTAAAACCTTTTACTCTGTCACTCTGGACTCGACTCTTCGGTCTTGCACTCGTCTTACACGTAGCCGCAGTATATGTATATACTGGGTGAGTCCATTTGTGTAAAAAGGGGAGACCCCCCCCCCCCGTCTCAGCATTCTCGAACCGATCCGAACCAAGTTAACCTGAACGGAATCATTTCGAGTCGACCGCCATGTTGTATACATTTGTGTGTTGTGCTGTGTTTTTCTTTTCCGATTTTATTGTATTGTGACTTTTTCTTTCTCCACTTTATCAGTCCTTAGTCATGGCTCCAAAGAAAGCTAGCGGTGATACTGGTAAAGGAAAAAGAAAAGTTAAGAGAAAAACAATAGCTGATGATATTGTCTCTTCCTGCTCAGTTTAGTATGGAATATTCAACGGTGTATTCTATTATAAATAAAGAGACGATCATGTCTTTCCTTTCCCTTTCCAAACAATAACATCTCTTTCTTTCCCCTTCCACATAACATTCCTCTTACGCCATCAAATCTCATACTTACAGGTACGCTAAAATTAAAATGTTCGTCTATATTTTATCTATTTACTATTGGGTGTATTTATGTTTTCTTAGATTTAAGGATTTTCATTAGTTTTGTATATACACTTGTGCACAAAAATTAAATAGGCAAGCGTCTTGGGACCAGGAACGGATTAATCCATTTTACAATGATTCCTATTGGAAAAATTGGTTCGGTTAACATTTCGGGTTACGAACGGGCTTCCACTCTACATTCGTTCTCAGGTGACATCAAATTTCGTGAACACTAAGTTCATTTCTTTTATTTTCTTTCACTTCCTTCTTTCATATTAAATTACGGCCGTTCTTTAAGCATGTCCGTTATGTTTGATATAATTACATTTTTTTTTACCTCAAACATATCTTCTAGTAACAGTCTAATTTTTTTAAATATTAAAATTTATGTAGATCTTATATATACGAAGTGCGATGTGTAAATTGTCGCCATTGTATATTTTTAAATTCGCTATTGCGCGTTGCTTCTTTTTGATTTTTGTCGAAATTACAGTATATTAGGGTCAGTTGGGCACCGCCTGTAAGAAATTTGGAAACAGCATGCTGTACTGCTTGGCATTCGGACCGGAAGCTCCAATATGAATATTTAATAGTGCTTGTGTATCAATCTGAGGACAGAACAGGGGTTGCGGAATGAGTTGGATGAGTCTAAGGGTGATTACGAAGGTGTTTGGTGCGATAATTTGTGATGGCTTCGCTATGCCTCTATTCATATTGCCACAGGACCTGACTCAAAACAAAGAACGACATCGAGTGCTTTGGGGCGGTAGTACTGTCCTGGGCCAAGAAAATGGCTGCTGTAAGACCCTATTTCTTGCAACAGGACTCTGCACCATGCCACACAAGCAGGAGAACGCAATTATAGCTGTCAGGCAATTTCTGCGATCATATCAACCCTTACATCTGTTCACATAACTCCCCAGATAGCAACACCGTTGTTTATTATGTGTAAGGCGCAGTTGAGTGAGAGGCCAACAAAACTCCTTGTAAGACCAAAGATGAACTGAAAGCAAGGATTATGGCAGCATTCACCAACTTAAATACAGAGACAATTCAGAAGAGTTGCAGGAGATTCCGAAGTCGTTTGGAGACCATTTTTGATGCGAATGGGGATTTTATTAAATACATTTACTCTTTAATATTTCAAGATATTTTTGTGTAATTTTGGTAAATATATCTGTTAAAATGAGATGTCAGTGTTATTTTTATTTTTACGTAACTTAGACAACAATTTATCCGTCACATCCTGTCTACACATGCCGTCCATGATTTGAGTTAAAATAATGATGAACTTTGGACAATCTCTCCATATATTTAATCCAATTGTGCAACAACTTCAATGACAAGTGGAAAGCTACAAACTAAAACAAGCTTAAATGAACTATTCTTGTTGCCCGAGTATACATTATATATATATATATATATATATATATATATATATATATATATATATATATATATATGTGTGTGTGTGTGTGTGTGTGTGCATACCCTTTGCAGGAGAGACCATTTTTAGATCAGACATACTTTTAAACCGACTCGGTCGGCAAGGAAGTGTCCCGCCGATCAAGCAAGGCCGAATAGTGTCTTATAAGCGTAAATCCTTCTCAGATTCTCGAAAGTTCATATCTGCTCAGTTTCGTAAACGAACGTGAACAAAGTAATTTCTATAGAAGTAAAGGAAATTTTTAATGTATTAATCCCATAGCTTGTATCAGTTCAAAAGTAATTTTAGTGGACATATTGTTTAAAATGATGGTATCCATAAAATAACGTTTAAAGTGATAAAATCCACTGTCGAACTTAACAAAAATATTTAATTAATTATTTATCATAAATTGTTAAAAAATAATCGCATTTCATCGTCAGTAAGAACATCACTCAAAAGAAAATTACAATACAAAACCAAATAATATAAGAATTTTTATATTTAATAGAAGATTGGAACTAAATTCTGTCGGCAATACTACTCTCATAGATTAACTTGACATATATCTGATCAAATGCAAAAAGATAATATCTTAATAAAAATAATATTCCTATCAAGATAAAGTGAATGAGGGTCGTTAACGTGAGCATTTTATGCCATATTAACTGCAGAGGCTGTAAATTTTAAAATTTCTGGATGTGTTTACATTTAATTTAAAGTAAAAATAAACAACCTGCATGAAATAAGATATACTTTAAAAGACTTAAAATGGGATTTTGAGCAGTTTCCGGATAAATTATGCTGATATATCTGTTCTTAAGAATAACCAGAGGATAGCCGATTGCCTCGAATTTCGTTTCTTGATAATAAAAAGAACTACATAAAAAATTAATATATATATATATATATATATATATATATATATATATATATATATATATATATATATATACGCCAAGGCTACGTACAGATTATAATTCAGAGTTTCTACTGCTATTTATCCATAGAGGGAGTCATACATTTCCCAAGCGTATTAGTACATAAGCGACTGTAACGGATCCGACTGGAATTCGAACTCTCTTCCGAGCCGCTCTCCATTACTCCACGGTGCCGCCAACTTTTCGACGGTGATAAAAATTGAATGATACGATTTGATCATTATCATAATTGATTCGTAAATAATTTTAAGCTGAATTTTAGCATTAAGTAAAAGTGTTTCTTTTATTCACATTGGCGTCTTCTCGGAAATTATCTCCCCTAATCCTTGAATTTTTACTCTATTTCAGATAAGCTCGTCAGAGCAGTAGCCATGGAAATATTTGTAGAAAAGACAGAGGGAAGCCACATCACGTCTGCGAGAATGTGACTGAATTCGAGATGCCAAGTTAGGATCGATTACATTGGAGTTTCTTTTTTTGATTTGACAAGATTCACGGACGAATGGTAGATTTGTAAATGTGCAAGAAGGACTCTGGCGAGAAAAACCTTCTGGCACGACACAGTAGATGCAGCTATTGATTCAATGTAGTCGTTTCACTTCAAGTCAGTTGAAAACCTGAGGCCAAGAAGGTGCAATACGTTGCTCTCCGTGAGTCTAACACTAGTCATGGTTGGCAGGAAAGTGTCTCTATGGTGGTTAACTGAGAGCAGTTATGTTTTGGAGGCATTAAAGTTTACGAGACATTTCCTGCTCCAGATAACCACAGATTGGAGATCCTTTTCGAGAGCAGCGACCTGGGTAACTTTGACAGCACTGAAGGTCTTGGTATTTAAAACAGGAGTGAATGGTAGTGAATGATAGTGTCATTAGTATAAATGCCTACTTGGAAGCTGATGACATCAGGAAGATCACTGATGAAGATTAGAAATATAGTATAGAACCCAAGATTGAGCCATGGACGACACTCGCATTAGTGTGAAAGGATCTGGAAGCGAGCCTATTCAAAACGACCTTCATTTCACGATTTCATAGGAACGACGATTGGATTTAATCAAACTATTGTCCAGTAATATCGTAGCCCTGGAGCTTATGTAGAAGATCAAATCATGTCAATCGCCTTCGAGACATCTAGAACCACAGCTCTCGAGCTCAGCTATTATTATGAAGTTTTTCATATACATATTCAGTGATGGCCGTTAGCACATCAGCGGTAGACCTAGCAAAACGGACGCCATAATATGTGTCAGTAAGTCATGAGAGATACGATACTTAACTACTTCAGCTTAGATTAAAGCCTCGAATACTATGCCGAAAGCGTTAGGAGACTAATAGGGCGAGAGTTAGATGAATCAGAAGGTACTGCAGTGTTCTTAAAACAAGAACTACAGAGGAGGACTTCCAACAAGCAGAAAAGCAATAGTTGTAGAGTTTGGAAACAACTGGAGCCAGCTCGGCTGGGATCTCATCACATTCGCTTGACTTATGGGAATCTCATTTAGAAATAACGTGGTTATGCGCATACCATTCAGTAGAACCTTTGTTTTAGATGTGTGTTGGGCGTGGGGGGGGGTGTTGTGTTGAATCAGGTGTCGGTACTCCAAATGAGTCGAGTGTTGAGTTGGAAGAGAATTTCCATTCAATCTCATCTGCTGTAGATGTCAGGACTTTGTATTGATTGGATAGAGGAGGAATTGAGAAAATGCTTAAGATCAATTTTGCATATAATACGTATTTAATTTTTTTAAATATTTATAAATATTACATTCCTCCCACTTAAAATATCTACAGACTTAACTTCAAGTATTTCAAGTGTCCTCAGTATGACGATAAACTATCTCCTGCAGCAAGGCCTCTGATCGGGAGAGTGGAAGTTTTGAAGAGCGTGGAACCACCACTTAATTGCTATTATTCCATGGTCCACACTGATCTGATTTGGTAGCCATTGCTAGGGTCCCAGCTATAGGGAAATAGTGAACCCCAAAAGAAAAACAAAACACGATGAAAACATGAATATACTTTTATAGTAAATTACCAGCAATACATTTTTTTTATAAAAATGGATCAACACTTATAGTAATGTACATAATTCATTTTATCTGTTGTTGAAGACAAACTGGGTTCTAATTATTTTGACTTCGGCAGTAAACAACACATAGACGTTGATATGCCGCTAAATAAGATTAACCAATCAAAAAATCAACATGAAAGAACTCTTTCATTGCATGGATCATATAATATCCTCCAATTTCTTAAAGTGATCAAACAGTATTCCAAAATATATCTTCAACAAAACTACAAAATAAAACACACATATCAACGCCTGTAGTAATTATGTCCACACAAACATGTCTATGCACAAAAGCGGAGTATCATCTACCATGTATTCAATTGTGAAAGCAGAATAACATAAATCATCTCTTTATTATTTCAAAGCTCTCAAGAATAATAAATTTCGGCAGTAAATGAACCATAAGGAGTTGATATGCCGTTAAATAAATCAAATCCATCAATCATCCCATATTTAAAATAACTATAAATATATTCTTCCTCATTTAAAATATCTAAACATAAACATTCTCCATATAAAGTACCTACCGCTTGAACTTTCCCCTTTAAGATATCTGCTGATTTATCTCTTCTTTTAAATATCCATAGACATAAACTTCGCCATTTTAAATATCTATCGACCCTAGTTTTTCAACTTATATCAATAGAACAAACTTTTCCCGACTTAAATTAGCCATAGATGTTTTCCTTTATAAAAAAGGCATAGATATTTCCCTATTAAAATATCAATAGATATTTTCCCTTTTAAAATATCAATAGCTATTTCAGTTTAAAAATAACTCCAAACCTACCATTTTCCCTATTTAAAATGTCTATTTTTTAGAATATCATTAGACGAAACTCTTTCTTATTAAAAATATCTATAGATATTTTTCCTGTTAAAATATAACTTTTCCTAAATTAAATTATTCATACATAATTTTTCCTTTTAAAATAAACATACTCTTACTTTTTCTGCTTGTAAAATGTCTATAGACATATTTCTTGTAAAATCACTATACACCTATCTTTTTCTCCCATTTAAAATATATATAAACCTAAGTTTTTCTCCATGTCAAACCAACTTCAGTTCCTCTCCAGTCATTTTTTTCTCTATTTTTGAACGATCTGACTTCACCTACTTCTTTCGAAATATTTGACATTATTTAGCAATGAATTCTATTTTCTCTTTTTCTTTTCTTTCTCCTACTGTGTATTATCACGATTCGGAAATTTTACAAAAGGCAAAGAATCGACACGAAACTAAATTTCTTTGGCTAATATCCTTCCTGCAAATGCTTGCCTTCAAACCACCAGGACCGGGAATATCTGCTGACAGAACTTAATTACCCGTCCTTTTCGTGCTGGTAATTGCAAGAAATGGACAGACGTTGCTATAAAATGGTCACCCCGTAAAGATGACGCCAGATTGTGAATTCTCGAAAGTTGAAGCACGGATTTTCCTGATCTTCATCCAGGCCGAACACGTTGGATTTCTCATGTCACTGGCCGCAGCAGGCAAGTGAACTTATGAAACATAGCAGAGACAAGAGAATAATGTTACGTGGATGCAATTATAAAATATAATCACTAATTTAAGAATTATAAGCCACGTTAATCTTTGTTTTTTATTAATTGATTTTGCTTTTATATCGACAGTGATATAGTGATTTTCCACTCGTAGATCAGATGTGGCACAAGGCCGAAAGTATGGGCCACCGAGTGAGGATCGAACTCACTACTCAGCCGTAATAGTTCTAGCGAGACAACACCACTTCGAGGTGCCCAATCGACACTGATATATGACCATATGGAATTATGTACTTGTATGTTACAAACGCGCGCCCGCACACAAACAAGGACACGCGCCCAAACACATATAAACACACACCCCGCGCGAACATACACACACACACACACACACACACACACACACACACACACACACACACATATATATATATATATATATATATATATATATATATATATATATATATATATATATATACCTCTCTGCGGCTGCTCGGTCTCACGTTGACGGCTGACCTGAGATGGAACAAATACATTGAGTCAATTGCTTCATCCACCGCAAGGAAAGTTGGCTCCCTGTGCCGCGCCAGGAAATTTTTCTCCCCAGAATCGATCCTCCAGATCTACATATCATCAATTCGCCCTTGCATGGAGTATTGCTGCCATATATGGTCTGGAGCCCCCTCTGTTTGCCTCGGGGTTCTTGATAGGCTCCAGAGGCGGATATGCAATATAATTGGCCCTGTTCTGGCATCTCGTCTACAGTCACTGTCTCACAGACGCGCCGTCGCTTCTCTCTGTCTTATTTACAAATACTTTCATGGTAATTGCTCCGAAGAGCTGCATTTGCTCCAGACTACATGAGTTCAAGCGCCCTACAAGACTGACATCCCGCTCTCACCCTTTCACTGTCGAAACTTCTAAATGTAGCCATCTTTTCTACTCTAATAGCTTCATGTCTCGCACCTCTCGCCTGTGGAACTCCCTTCCCTATTCCAGTTTCCCTGATATCTATAATCCCCAGCTATTCAAATGTAATGTCAATCGACATCTCCAGTTGCCTTGATCTATCCACTATCCTTCTCCTCATCTCTTCCTCTATCACTCCTATCTGATCTTGCTCCAAATTTTCTGTAACCCCTTGCGTCCTAGTGGCTTCTCGCCTTGCTTGGGGTGAAACGCTTAAAAAAAAATGATAGATAGATAGATACATTATGAAATGGATTAAGTCCGACACTTGTTTAATATATTTTCTATTTATACATTATTTTCATAGATGCAATTTATGTAAGTAAATGATTTGTTTTAAACAGTATTAATTACATTTACCGGCCTGAAAAAATATGAGCCCTCTCACAGGAATCGAACCTGTAACCCTAATGGGAACTGACGTGCTGTTAACCATTTGATCTGACGTGCTGTTAACCATTCAGCCACAAAGAAGCGCCCGATCTACTGTTTAAAAACACACACCTTCGACGATTCTTCTAGATCGATGGTATTTGCTCACGGAAAATATTTTAACGTAAACAATGACAACCTATTTTGAAATGGATTTATAAACGGTAATTCGGACTATGCCAACCGGACGTTTATTTATGGCTGACAAGGAAAATTATTGTCGGTGATATATATATATATATATATATATGTGTGTGTGTGTGTGTGTGTGTGTGTGTGTGTGTGTGTGTGTGTGTGTGTGTGTGTCCACGAAATCGTTAAAAATCAGGATACCCTGATGAAAAAATGCGCCAAAATTTATGAAAACAAAATTTTAAAGTAGTTGGGTGTTAATTTGAGGACAGTGCAGAGGATTTGGAACGAGTTGAATGTGTCAAAGGTTGATTACAAAGTTACGGCTGTATGGAAAACTCACTCTGTTCGTTCTGATAAGAAAAGTTCTCTTGAATTTGTTGGTTGGGGCTTGAGATTCCACACCGATGCCTACATCTAGTGCCTTTAGAAAGTAGTGCTGCCCTGGTTCAAGACAGTAGCTGCTGAGAGACCTTATGTTTAGCAACATGACTCTGCACCATGCCATGCAAGCAGGAGAACCCATTCATGGTTGTCAGACAATTTTCGCTACCACTTCAACCCTTATATCTGGCCACCTAACTCCCCAGGCTGAAAACCCCTTGATTATTGTATATGAAGTGCAGATGAGCGAAAGACCAAAAAACACCTTCTAACACAAGAGATGAACTGAAAAACATTGATTATGACAGCATACATCGACTTAAACAAGAAGACCGTCAGAAGATTTGCAGGAGATTATGAAGCCGTTTAGGAAGCCATGCCTTAAAGAAATACGAAAATAAACGTTGCCACAAGTACAGCCCACGCCTTACGAAAGGCTTTATTTATGTAAAATATGTGTGATTTTTTTTTCAAAACTTCTCAGTGGAAAATGTCATGATGAATTTCTGACCTTAGCTCAGAAATGAGTATACAACAAAAATCAAAAGAAATAATAATAATAATAATAATAATAATAATAATAATAATAATAATAATGTATTGTATATTCGGGCAGCAAACCCCTCTATGCATGTTTCATGGAGTGCGGCAGACAAGGAAAATTATTGTCGATGATATATATATATATATATATATATATATATATATATATATATATATATATATATATATGTGTGTGTGTGTGTGTCCATGAAATCGTTAAAAATCAGCATACCCTGATGAAAAAATCTGCCAAAATTTATGAAAACAAAATTTTATCGTCAAAATATTTATGTTATTATTAAGAGAAAAGACCAAAATATTTTTTGATTATTCTAGTATTTTTTTCATACTTTCTGGCCCATTTTTGATTAAAAATCTTTTTTTCGTTTGAGCGGGTCCGCCAAAGGAAGTTTAACATCTTTTTTTACGTTAAAACACCTTATTTTGGGAAATGCATGCAGAAATCAAATAATTATCTGATTTTAATGAAACTATAGAACTTATTCACAAATAATTTTTTTTTAGAAAGTCATGTTAAAAATAGATTTTTTCATTTGTTCCCGACTCCGTTTACTTCATTTTATGAAAACACGAGAAATTCAACGGCATAATTTTTACTGATCATATCAATTAAATATATAAGACATTGAAGTTTATAAATAATCGATTTATAGTAAAATCGAATCACACAGTTACCGAAAACCACTTCTAAATTTTAACATATGAAACCCAATGAAATTAAGATATTCTTTAAGTAGAATAGCTTTTAATGGCTTTTATGACTATTATGTTAAGGACAATATTGTCTGAAGCTAAAATATTGTTCCGATTAAAATTTGCATACAAAATGTGATAAAGCTGTGAAAAATTTTAAAATTAAGTTTCAATCCGGATGTTTTATGGAATGAAGTTATTAAGCAAATCTATTGTTACTGATCATAAATTTGAATGTTTACAATCTGCGACGCATATGAATTTAAAAAAATAATAAACTTTTACACTTTATTTGAGTGTGCATAAAAACATTCTTTTTTCAAATATATGTTCATAGGTGACATTAATCTCATGTGTTTTAAGAGTTGTTTCCGATGACTAGAATAAACTGACCTCAGAAAATATTAATTTTCGTACTGCGAACACGTGTTGAATTCTCTGACTGACTTTGATCATCATCGTTGCATTTATCGTTTTATTTTTTACGCCCTATTTCATTAAATATTTTAATTTAATTTTTAAAAAATAATTAATTTATTGCTTTTAAATGAGATTATGAATACATACTGCAATTATCAATTATTTCTTTTTTTAGTTTCAATTTTAGCTACAGAAACAGTGATCATCAGTTTTGCAGTTTTCGTTAGAATATTTTCAAAAAAGGGCCACCAAATTTTCGCGAGAGTCTGAAAGTCTGAAATCAATTGGAGATATATATATATATATATATATATATATATATATATATATATATATATATATATATAAATTTTCCACTTGTATTTTTAGTGGACTGTGATTAAATAAACTAAAAAGTGTAAATGATGACATAATTAATACCAAAATTTCACATTTCCATAACTGTCATATGAACAATTAATATTTAAAATAAGAAAAATGAGAAGTTAACACATAAAAAAAATATCATTTCATAAAAATCAGAGAGGTACCTATAATTACTAGGTACCTGTATTATTCATAACATTTTATAGTATTATTTTTAACTATTAATTTTTATATTATTTTAGTTATGAAAAAAATCGAAGAGATGTACGTAAAAATTACTTACCACTTTTATGAAATTTTTCTCACTCTCAGGTTTGCAATTTTAAAATTATTTTATTGTTAGTATTTTAAATTTTATTTTTCCAGAAATCATTTTCAAAATTAAAGTACCTAAAAAAGAAAAAAAAACAATACAATATTAGATTGCTGAAAGTATTTGTTAATTTTTAAAAAATTACTGTTTTTAAGTTAGTTCACTTATAATTCGAACAAACTATGTCACTTCTGTTATTCCGTACGATATCTTCCCCTAAACTAAGCTGTCAAGAGATCAATATAATTGTCAGTTAACACTTCAAAAACAAGTCACACGGTTAAGACATACTTTTTAATGGTATTTCGCTGACGCAAGAAAAACGATTATTTTAATCAAAATTTCGAATGTTATCAAAAAGATGAAAAAATTAAATAAAATAAAAAAATTGTCGATCTTTTCTGTTAATAATAACATAAACATTTAGACGATAAACCTTTTTTTCCATCTTTCTTCATCTTGGAATGCTCTTTTTTCCGCGAATTAGTGGAGAAATTGATATCTATAAATAACGTATAACAATAATTATACAGTATTTACATTAGTCGGACTATTGTCCTCATCTTTGTCGCCATATTTGTCACAACGGCCTTCTTCAGGTGGTTGGAATTTCGATCCCTTTATGAACCCTTTATTTCGATCACTGGGGTAGACTGTTCTGATCCATGTTTGATGGATGTCAGTTATCAGTTATCTCCTGCTAATTTTCCCTCTGAAAGTTCTCCACTGACTTAACCAGGTATTGAACTCACCTTCTTTGGGTCTGTCACTAACCAACGCCTTTATCCACTGTGCCATGTGTCATTGAGGACATCTGGGTATGAACTGCTGCGTATTATAAACCTAATGTTTTCAGCATCATTTTTTACCAGTGCTCATATTGCAATTTTGCTGTTATCGTTGCATGTCTTTACCAGAGTTCATATTGCAACTTTGTTATCATTGCTTTTCTCTGGCACTCCTTATTACTGGTTCCCATATTGTATTTATTTCTATGCTTGGTCGGCTCAGGAGATTTTTGTGGCCTAGCATATGTGCTGATTCCTTAAGTTTACGAATTTTCCAATGGTGTTCCCTGTCTATGATCTCAACATGACCCCACAGGGGGCGGTGATCTTCCTTCTCTCTCCATATGTGGTCAGCCACGCCTGATTTTTCTTCTTCCCCTCGCGTTGCAGCTTTCTGGTGTTCTTGAAGCCTTACCTTGAGGGGGCGTCCTGTCTCTCCTTTATATTCCTTTCCGCAGCTGCACGGGATAGCGTACACACAGTCTTTAGTCATGTTCCTCTCTGTGGGGGGTCTCATTCATGAGAGATATCTGCGAAGTGTTGTCACGCTTTTGAAGGTTGTTCTGATGTTATATGGACCGCAGATCCTTTGTATTTTCTCTGATAACCCCTTCACATAAGGCAGGCAGACTGTTTTCTGAGTGTTGTTGTCCTCCTCCTCTTGTATCCGCCTATCCCAGTTTTGGGGGCTGCTGCCATGTACCCAGGGTAGTTGTTACGTTGTAGGGTACTACTTATACTGACCAATTCCTTATCTAACGTCTCTGGATCGCCACTTATGACTTTTGCTCGGTGTTGTAAGCATCGGACGATCCCTTTCTTTACGCTGTATGGATGGTGGGAGTCGAAATTGAGGTACTGTCCGGTGAATGTTGGTTTATGGTATACGGATGTCTTGAACCCATGCTCTGTCCGAGATATTAGTACATCCAGGAATGGGAGTGAGTTGTTACTCTCTTTCTCCATTGTGAACTGTATCGAAGATCTTATTGAGTTCACATGGTCCAGTAGAACCTGGACATCTTCCTGATGTGGCCAGAGTATGAAGGTGTCATCTACGTACCTTAACCATATAGTTGGCTTTAGCGATATAGATTCTAATACCATTTCTTCAAAGTATTCCATGTATATATTCGCCATTGCTGGTGATAATGGCCACCTGAAGAAGGCCGGAGCGTACAACGGTCGAAACGTTGTGACAAATATGGCGTCAAAGATGAGGACAATAGTCCGACTAATGTAAATACTGCACATAATACCTCATCTCAGAAATATAGACAGACTCTGAACAATAATTATATATATATATATATATATATATATATATATATATGTTTTCGATTTATGAATGTATTTGTTAGGTTCCTGCCACAGAAAGCATATTTTCTACGATATTTCTCGAACATTCAGGCAGTTAAATGTAATTAATATTGTCTAATTAAAAAACAGAGCATTTACTTAAATAAGTGTATCCATATTAAATAACCTATAAACAGAAAATATATAAAATAATTCTCGGATTTAATCCATTTCCTATGTCATTGATTAGGTTAGGATACGAATCCATATCAGATATAATAGATCGAGAAAGATTGGCGAAGGTGTGTATTTAAAAGGATTAATTTGAGCTTTATTTAACTGGAAGTTCTCTGTCGCTGAATGGTTCCTCATAGAATGCAGGTTCGATTTCTGCCAGAGGAGGCATATTTTCTACGAAATTTCTCGAACATTCAGGCCGGTAAATGTTATTAACACTGTTTAATTAAAATACAGAGCATCTTCTTAAATAAGTGTATCCATAAAAATAACGTATAAACAGGATATATATATATATATATATATATATATATATATATATATATAAAATAAAAATAAAAGAGAGAGGGCGAGAGAGAGCGAGAGAGAAACATACATAAGATAAGCACAGATAGTGAGATAGACTGAAAATATTATTTTTGATAATCAATCAATTTTCATAACATTGTAACTGGCATTTTTTATATTTCTTGAATCCAGTTCATTCACAGAGACTAAAAAATGAAGACTATAAAAATATCACATAGCTCACATGACGACAAGACAGAAAATATCGTATAGCCCAGAAAGAGAGAGAGAGAGAGAGAGAGAGAGAGAAAGAGAGAGAGAGAGAGACTCTCTGTATAGCTAGGTTAATCGGTTTTGGCTCGTAAACGATTATTTTTAAATTATTTAAGAATTTAATTTGAGATTTGCTTTATATTGTTTATATTCATCACACCAATGGCCACATCTTTAGAGTAAGCTATAATAAGCATGTTTAGAACTTTTCGAATTTTTATTAAATAGGCTTCAGTATTTAGATCTCCAATATTTGTAAAAGAAAACAGCCGAAATCATGAACAATGCAAAGAAAGAATCTATCAACAAATGTTAAGCGAAACTAAAGCCTCCCTCTCATAGCCTGAGGCAGTTCATTTCTGGCAACGTTCCACGGATCGCTTCTCTTTCAACTGATGTTCAAAGCTTATGAAAACGCTTTTAGTTCTTCGCAACTGAAGGTGAGCTTTTCTTTAGAAAGCCGGAATTACAGATCACTCAATGCCTTTGCTGATGTCAACCCATTCGAGCAACACATGCACAATGCTGTTTATATAGACTAGAATAAGAGAGATATTCTCAAAGTAACATTTGCTGTTGCGATCAGCTCTATAGCCTTGGAGCAAGAAAGAAAACGAGAGAAATAGTGATATAACTTCTCTTGCTGATGTATTTATTAAACTTGCGTACTTGCGAGTGGACGATTATTTAATCTCCAAACCAGTTTTGTTGGTGTAGATAAAGATGAAGTTGAGGTACTTTTTTCAAAAATAAATAAAAGTTTTCAAATTGCAAAACTTTCTTCGTCAAATTTCATATGTCCTTAATTTTGTGCAAAGATCGACAACTGATTGCTCCCCCAAAATAATTGATGACTTTACTCATACTCATTATTAATCAAATACATTCAACAGCGTAGCTTGATCACAGGGGCACAAAATATTGTGTTCAATAAAACAGGGCCCATAATTAAGTAAAATGATTCATACGATTCCGTGACTTTAGACTCTAAAAACGACTAGTTAGCTACGATATTTAACTAGCAAATGAAAGCTAGAGTAGTTAGATTTAACACTGTTCCTAATATATTTTCATGCAAAACAGTCCGACACGTGCAGTAGTTCTCCGAAATGCCTATCCAGCTTCATGAAGGCCAACAATCCTAACTGCATATTGTCATGATACCAATTTGCAATGGAAATTTTCAATATATTGAAACATTTTCGTATGTGCTACTTTTAAACACAAACGTTGCACTCTTATGAGCCTTAATACGCCAGAAGACCGAAATATGTTTAAGAATATCTAATACATGTACCCAGTTCAAAAATCAACACCGTCTTTACTGTTGTTATAATTAAATATTCAATTTGAGCATTATATTAAATAATAATTTTATTATAACATATCAATGCCAGCATATATAAAATTGACATTTTATTATATTATTAAAATATTTTCCCATGGTACCAACAGTGCAAGAGAGATAAAAATATACAGCTAACAGTTATAAACAAAACTGTATAAATATACATGACAAACTATATAATAAGGCTGGGTACCCTACTTCTGTAATTTATCCCAAGGGTACCCTACTTCTGTAATTTATCCCAAGAATCTTCTTCTCATAACAGGAAGAAGCCGGCTCAATCCGCCCAGGGTGAATGCCGCATCAGTACAGTTCAGTACAGTAGTACAAATTATATAATACCTCTATTCCTGAAATATATATATTTCCCATGCCAACATACATGACTATAAAAAATGTTAAAAAACAAAAAGAAAACAGTTAAATGTTAAAAGTTTTAAAAAACCAATAACATTTTTGCTCTTGTATATAAATACTTATTATAAAACCATACCACAGATTGACCCAACCGTTGTGAGTAAAATTGGGTAGACGGAACATTTAGGGGCTGTCGATGGTTGTGCTAGCACGAATTCAGCAGTCATCGTGAGCGAGGTTTTGCGAGTGCTAGCCTTGTTCGGACTGTTTTTTTTACGCCAGATAACGCACTCTTTCCCAGAAACTATGAATAAAATCCGTTTAGTATAGTTGCAGCATAAACCACAGGTGGAGTTTGTGGGTGTTGAACAAACACAAATGTTCCTGAGCAGACGACTGCAATGGGGACTAGTTAGACACCTCAGTAGACTGATATCCTCAGGTTCGAGTGGTTGCACCATTAATATATATATATATATATATATATATATATATATATATATTAGATTGGATTTAAACATCTATCAATATGGTGTTTTCCTTTTGTTTTTCAATGATAATGTGATTAATCTTATTTAGACAATATGAAAGGAACTTAAAATAAATAGACAAAGCTTGTCTATATTATTTAATGAAACATGCATTAATGAAAAATTCATGCCTAAATATACACAATATATATATAATTATTTATTAGAAAATTATAACATATGTTATAAAATCACTACAAAAATAGCCATTTTGTTTCAACGCCTCTGGTGTTTTATCAAGTCATGGTGTTGAATGTAGAATAAAGGGTTTTAAAAGGTTCAAATCAATCAACCACCCATCGCAAGGGGAAACGCTGTTACTTAAGCCGCAAGGACCAATCAAAATACAAGTATTTGCTCTGCAAGTATTTGCTCTGCAAGTATTTGCTCTGCAAGTATTTGCTCTATATTGAGCACTCTTTTTAAGAATAGTGATTTTGCTTATTAGAATTTATTCCGTATACAATCCTATATCTATATATATATATATATATATATATATATATATATATATATATATATATATATATATATATATATTCATAAACAATAATTTTTTTAAATCTCATATAGGAATAGCCTATTTCGGTTGACGAAGATATCGGTCGTCTGTCTTATCAACCCCGGTGTCAACTGAGTTCGTGTCAAAAATAGAAATTCTTGTTCTAGTTCTTTATTAGTTATTATTTGGTCTGTAATAATAAATATATTGAGTTCATTTGTGGATCAGTTTTAATATTTTATATTACTAGAATCCACTTGGATGATATACCAACGGATTTATATATATATATATATATATATATATATATATATATATATATATAAATCCGGCATAGCCAGTTGCATTCACTTCTGCTCAAATGATTTATTTCTGACCCCACCAACAGCTATGGATTAAATAGGTCAATAGACTGGACTCACTAGGATTGTGTGGCAATCAATCTGAGATAAAGAAAACTTTAAACTTCAGATCGGGGAGAAAGCATCGGAAAACCATTCGACTATCTTTCTCAAGAAGGCGTGGCAATTTATAGATGAGAAAGGGATCTAGGGAGAGTCATGGTCCTGAAATGAAATGAAATTTTAAAATGACTTACATAATTAAAAACATATTGCTTTATTCACTATAGATATTTGTGTTTCCTTGAGTAGAAACCTACAATAAATTAATCGAAAATAAACCTATACACTAGATTGACTTGTACATAAACAGGGACCATATACTTATCAGCGTAATGGCCTTGAATCTCTTCCGTTCACCCACTCTCTTTCTCTTTCTCCACACACACACAGACACAGACACAAACACTCTCTCACACACATCATACCCACATATATATATATATATTTATACAGGAGCACAAAAGAGACTCTCTCGTCTTACACCGCAACGACGTGGAGTGTAACTTTAATTTCAACAATGCCAGCCTTAATAAAAATGAAACTAACACTTTAAAGAGAAAACATTATGAAAACATATTTATAGCAATACTACCAACTATCAACACACGTTTAAAAAACTAGATGACTTCACTGTCTTTCTACAGATCCATTATTTATCATATATAAAAATCAATGAAGATATATACAAAATACGAACGAGATATGCTTTAATGAAAATTCACCCACAACAATTTCCCAAACATCCTGCTGCGTCTCACTTTTATCCATTTTAGTGTCCAGAATGTTTCTCACACATATTTGAATATTATCTGTTACTTCAGATCACGTGACACGTATCTAAGCAATAAGAAATAATCAAACACAACATGCCATTAATCTGCGTCACTTTGCATTTGCTAATTTCTGACGAAGCGTTAATAAAGTGAAACATGTTAAATTGAGATCTGTTTCCCACTTGTTCTTTATCCTATCATTTTATCGGATTCCTATCCATACTTGATTTCTCTCTCTCTCTCTCACTCTCTCTCTCTCTCTCTCTCTATATATATATATATATATATATATATATATGGAGAGAAATAGAGAGAGTGAGAGAGAGAGAGAGAGAGAGAGGGGCGAGAGATATTTCTCAATGCTGTCTTATGAATGACCTATGAAAGTTTCTGTAGCGTTTTGTCTTATGTAAAAACGAAAATAAAAATGCAGATCTTTTCACGAGGTCTTACCTCGCAGATTGTTTGATTTTTGTGCAGAGATAAAGAGACGATTCTTTTCATTTTAGCTCGCAGATCTTTGAAGACGTCTCTCCACGAGAGCCACTTAGTGTAAATAGTTCAACACTAGCTACGAGCACCTTAACCTGTTCTCCTTCATATGCGGCAGATTCGAAAGATGAGCCGAGCAACTGGCCGTTCTGCAGAATCCTTTTTTTTTTTTGTTCTCCGCTTTTATCTTTGATCTCTGGTCACTAGCTTCGCATTGTTCCCGATAGACGGTGCTGGCAACATTGACATTACGTCTCAGCCTCCTCGGGTCGGACTTCCGATCCGATCTTTATGTAACGTGTGATAAGAGCAATGTCGAAGATCTTTTACGCGGGTAAAGATTTGAAAATGGCAAAAAGTTATTGAAGCACTTTGTTGGTTGAATCAGGTGCGAGAAAGAAATACGTGACGGTCGGAGTGAAGGGTCACCTGACAACGCTGTGTTTTATGAGGATCAAGATACCTGATTGTGACAATATCTTTGTTGGAGATTCTTCCATTCCTTTATCTTGATTTCCTCATTTGATTCATATTTACAGGTTGGGGGGAGACAAAGTCTACAAGAGTAAATTCGATTCTTCAAATTCCTTTATCTTGTAAATTGAATTTATCAACAGATATGATTAAACATTTTCCATTATCGGAATAAATGAAAAAAATGACGAAGAGTACAGCGAGAGAAAAAAAATCAATCCGACAAAATGAAATAGAATGAGTATGCAATGTTTTATTTGCTTCTAAAATTGCAAAAATATTTTTCGTCTTTGTGAAACTTATATTTCTACTAATATTTGGGTTAATCTTTTTACTAATAGTCCTTAAGGACTATTAGTAAAAACTCCTGAACCTGACAATAAATAATGATCTTTGTTGGAAATTCTAGGTCCTGTCTTTGAAAAACTCAGGGATCTGATCCTCCTAATTATCGGTTTTTTACCTCTGACAAAATAGTAGAGACTCTAATTAACTCTGAATTGGCTAAAAGTTCTAAATTCAGACTGGATCAGGCCCTCTGAGGCAAGGAGGGGTTTCACCTGGTATTATTTAAAGAACGTTCAAAAGCAAAAATGCCGACTTTAAACTGAAAAATGAAACCTTTAAAATGAATAACTTTCTTTTATTATTGGGATTATTTTATTTCTATGTATCAATGATAAATTGTATATGAGAATATCATAGATATGTTTATTTTAAAAATATATTTCATTTTATAGATTTTAAAGAAATGCATGGCCTTTATATATATATATATATATATATATATATATATATATATATATATATATATATAAATATATATATATTTATAGAAATGAAATTCAATTCAATTTCTGCTTTTTGAGATATGATTAAACATTTTAAATTTCAGTAGTCATTATCAAAATGAGTAGAATAAATGAAAAATGACGAAGATCAGCAACTTGTGCTGAATCATAGCTCCGAGAAAAAAATCAATCCCAGACAAAATGAAATAGAATGAGTATGCAATTTAGCAAAATTTATGGTTTTATTTGCTTCTAAAATTGCATATTATTAAAATATTTTCGTCTTTGTTGAAATTTGTTATATTTTACTAATATTTTGGAAATTTAATCAGATTTTTTACTAGATTGGGTATTATTATTAGGTTTATGTTCTTGAAAAAGATATATATATTTTATATTTCTAACTAAGCTGTCACTCAAAAAATTAACTAAAAAATTCTATTATTGAATCTATCTTTTTTATAATTATCAGTAATTTTGTCCTTCAGGATTTTATAGTATTTAGAAGGATCACAATTATATATGTTTATTTATTTATTTATTTATTTGCTATAATCCAAAGGACTTTTCAGTTTTTAATCATATCAATATCCTTGTCTTCTGAGAAGAGTTAAAGTTTCTACTAAATCTCATATTCTTAACAATGTTAAACAGGTCTTTTTCGAATGCTTCGAAAAGTTTGCAGGATGGTGGAATTTTTTGTGCTTTTAAGTTGTAAAACTCAGATCTATTGTTTTAACTTTCAGAAGTATTAAGATAGAAGACGGATTTCCATCTTAACCTTTTCTAAAAGACAACAATTTTCTTGGTTAATGATAAATTGAAGTAGTTAATATAAAGGGGCACGAGAAATTGAAATTTTGTTTATTATTTTCATTGTGTAGTATATTGGTGTTGTCAACAAGTATTTTCCTGCATTTTGAAGGTGGGCAGGAATATGTTTTTAGATGTTGTGCAATAGAACCTGTATCCGAAAAATGAAGTATAAGACGTGTTGATAATGTTGTTGCCGTCAAATCAACATAGGTACTTACTTTCTTTGTCAGAGATACAATCTCCCAAATTACTTTTAAACTGATATACAATGTTGCTCTGTAGCAAAATACTAGTTGACGGAGAAAAGTTATTGCGTATGATTAAGTTGGTTGTGTTATATTTAGTATAATATATAATGAGTTTTTTTTTTTTAATAAGATCATAGGTAACATATGAGTGAGGTTTTTAGGATTTTTTTCATTTTGTTTATAGTTAGAATTAGATTACGGTAGAGTAGGTTGATATTTTTAGGATTATTATAAAATAAATAGACATAATATGTCTACATTATTAAATGAAACATGTTTGAATGAATATATGCTGCCTGAATATACATACATACATACATACATACATACATATATATATATATATATATATATATATATATATATATATATATATATATATATATATATATGTAGGATTGTATATTAATTTAAATGTCCCTTGGGATTGTATGTCTGTTTAAATATCCTTTAGGACATTGTATCTCTGGCAATAAATCTATATGATATAAGAGGCACGGTGGAGTAGTGAATATCGGCTCAGTTTGTGGAATCGAATCCATTACATTCACTTACGTGTTAATACCCTTGGGAAAGGTATAAATCCTCTTCTTCTCCCTCCAGCTATGGGTAAAATAGCAGGACAGACTGGGCTCTATATATATTGTTACGATGAGATAAGGATTTTTTTATATTTCTAACGCAGCTGTACCTGATCTTTACGCTATTTCTGTTAAAAATCTTCTTTAATGTTATTGAATTTTTAAATCTTTATACATTTCTTTGAGAAAGATTCTATTGACACCAGTTTTAAATTAGAATATATATATATAATGTATAGGATACAGGTTCGATTCCTGTCGGAGGACGCATATTTTCTATGAAGATTTCTCGGACATTCAGGCCGGTAAATGTTGTTAATACTGTTTATTATAAACGGAGAATTCACTTAAATATTTGTCCATTTCATAATGTATGACGCCATTTGTTTACATTTAGATACGCATTGGGCAGATATGAATGAATGAGAGAAAATCACGGAGAATTGTGCTTAAAAAAAGTAAAATCGACCTTGCTAACCGAACACTCCTCTGTAGCCCTATCGGTTAAGGCACGTTAGGTTATATGATGGGTCCGTATAGGATACAGGTTCGACTCCTGTCGGAGAACGCATATTTTTTATGAAGATTTCTCGGATATTAATGCTGTTTATTATAAACAGAGCATTTACTTAACTATTTGTATCTATAAAAAGAACGTATAAGCATAAAAAAAGAATGTCTTAAAAAAATTGTCGGACTTTGTCCATTTCATAATGTATAACACACGCACACACACACACACACACACACACACACACACATATATATATATATGATTACAGACGTGGAATATTTTCTTAAGTTTTGAGATAATATAAGTTTTGAAATAATATCTTTTTCTGAATTTTTCTGAATTCAGTACTTCTCCAACCTTCTTGAAGTAAATATCAACAATTTTCGAATTTTATATACAGCACGAAAGTTTGAAGCTGTAAATCTTTAAGTAATGAATTGAACAGAATTCGCAGATTACCAAACGCGATATACACGAGGAAAAAACTCATATGATGAAAAAATTTTCTTTAAAAAAAAAAGGGTGTTTTCTATTCGCTTGAGTCATAAATAATTTCCGTTTTTGTTTATCAACAAATTTTTCAAGAAATAAAGCCCAATTACAGATTTGCAATATTTTTTTCAACTTATCAGGTAGCTCTTCGATGCTGTTTGAATAAAATTCCACAGATTTTGATTTTATGAAAAAAAAACAAAAAAACTTTCGACAAATTGTTGAATCTGGTTTTCATTTGAGAAAATTTGAAACAGGTTCAGGTAAATATGGCGGGTAGAGTAGAACAGACTAACCGAGTTCCAACTCTTTTTCTTGTGCGGTTATAGAAGGAAAGAATATTTTCCTTACATCCGTTGTGTACGCTGCCACTGTTGGGTAAACGCTAAGGTTGTTAGTATACTCTAAATTTATTCTTAATTGCCATGAATAACTTTTAGTTAGGATAAGACATTCGGCATTACAATTAATTCTACAGAACGAGAATTATTTGTTACTTAACCTATCAGTATGAATATTCTGGCTTCGATGAAATAAATGTTGCAAAATTATTATTGTTTCAAATTCAAAAAAAAAAAAAATAAATGTGTAGATATCAGTTTATGTCTAAAATATGAATCGTTAGATCCTGGTAGAAATAGGAACTGGCATTGAATATACATATTGAATCTACACAGATTCTTGGAGGCAGTATTTATCCGAACATCTACTCGAACGGAATGTAACTCAAAGCCGAGTTGAAAGTGGGAATCCAAAAATAGATTCTTGAAGACTGGATATTGAAATTTTCTCTATGGGTGTTAGTTGAAATGAACTTATCTGAAATTACCAATTCCTAGTTTTATTGTTTGATTTTTACCATAATAGTGAATCTTGAATTTTGTTATAACGAAATGAAGCATTGTCAAACATTATTGGGTTTTGTAAAGGAGCTCTTAATAAACAACATTTATGTTTGATCCTCGCTGTTTGCTGGCAGCATTCTAGGTATTTGATATAGACGTATCTAGAACTAAGATTAAAGAAATATTAGTCAAAAAGTAACTTTTGCTGCTAGTTTAATATATATAAATATGTTCGAAATCTTATTCTCTGAATCATGCGGGTCGATCATTAAACGATGGTGTCGCAATGAGGTTTGCTACACAAAGATTTACGATAACAGCGCGTGCTTTTGGACGTGTAAGCTGATGGGCAAGTGTGCGTGTACGAAAAACTACGTCATTTCTTTTCAAGGCATGAATAGACGAATCATTAATGTAAAAGGTTAAAACTTCCCTACGACTCCAGCTGGTATTTTTTTCTTCTTCATCAGTGTTCTATTTTTGATTTCTCATCTTTCTGATTTCTCCAAACCTCTCCATGGCTTCATTCATTTTTGATTTCTCATCTTTCTGATTTCTCCAAACCTCTCCATGGCTTCATTCATTTTTGATTTCTCATCTTTCTGATTTCTCCAAACCTCTCCATGGCTTCATTCATTTTTGATTTCTCATCTTTCTGATTTCTCCAAACCTCTTCATGGCTTCATTCATTTTTGATTTCTCATCTTTCTGATTTCTCCAAACCTCTTCATGGCTTCATTCATTTTCATTCATTTTTGATTTCTCAAACCTCTTTCATGGCTTCATTCATTTTTGATTTCTCATCTTTCTCCAAACCTCTTCATGGCTTCATTCATTTTTGATTTCTCATCTTTCTGATTTCTCCAAACCTCTTCATGGCTTCATTCATTTTTGATTTCTCATCTTTCTGATTTCTCCAAACCTCTTCATGGCTTCATTCATTTTTGATTTCTCATCTTTCTGATTTCTCCAAACCTCTCCATGGCTTCATTCATTTTTGATTTCTCATCTTTCTGATTTCTCCAAACCTCTTCATGGCTTCATTCATTTTTGATTTCTCATCTTTCTGATTTCTCCAAACCTCTCCATGGCTTCATTCATTTTTGCATGTTTTGCAATATTCACCGAATTTTTCTTCTCACTCTTTCCCAATATTTTCTTCACATTCCCTCGATTCTTTTTTGTTAGAAGTATTTCTTGTCATCGTAGGAATCTTTATAATCCTGATGATAATAAGAACTTAGGTAAATATCATTATCATCAAACTTTATTTTTTTAAAAACATTTTCCTTATTTTCAGTTCTTTTGTCCTCGATGACTACGTTTACTTTTTAGCTTCATTTTCTTTTAAAATATAAAAGTAGAGATTTTAAGAAAAACATCACAATAAACGTAAAAATAAGAGAAGTTAATAATTATACAAGCAGAGAAAAATATTATTATTATTATTATTATTATTTGAAGTAGAAGAGATTGTGTTAATGAGTGCAAATCACATACTGAGAAAACCTCTTTCAGTAACTTCCTCAGAGCTTTTATTTACAGTTGGTCTCGGGTGAACGTTTTGAGAAACAGAAAATCAAAAAGCAAAATGAATAATAACAGCAACAACAACAACAATAATAATGATGATGATGATAATAATAATAATAATAATAATAATAATAATCTCTACTCCGTAATGAAGGAAGCCAACAAATTCAAAATGGAGTTCCAAATGGGCGTAGAGATGCAACTACAGCACAATACACCGGCTGAAACTGCAAAATACCTAAAAAAAGATAGCTAAGACGAATGCAACAGACCAGTTACAGAAGCGATGGCAAGATAAATCGCTTCATGGCCAATACTCTGCCCGTACCAAACAAGCTGACGTAGACAAAACCCGTACCCATCAGTGGCTACGTAGTGCAGGGTTGAAAGCGGAAACTGAAGGTTTTATCCTTGCTGCGCAGGACCAATGCTTGCTAACTAGGAATTATCAAGCACATATACTAAAATATTGTGTCAGCCCAAAATGCAGATTCTGTGATAAATATCCAGAAACGATTGATCATCTTGTAGCAGGTTGTACGGTGTTGGCACCCACTGAATATAAAACCCGACATGACAGAGTGGGCCAATATCTGCACTGGAAAATCTGCAACTTCTACGGGAAGAAAACTGAAAGAAACTGGTATGAACACCACCCAGACCCGGTTACGGAGATAGGACCTGTTACAATTCTATGGGACTACACAATACACACTGACAGAACAATCAAGGCCAACGCCCAGATATTGTTATTAAAGACCACAAACAAAAACGGTGCCTCCTTATTGATATGGCAGTCCCTGCCGACTGCAATGTATCTTTGAAGATATTCAAAAAGTTGTCAAAGTACAAGGACCTTGAAATTGAAATCGCGAAAATGTGGCATATGGGAACATCAACAATCCCTGTTGTAGTTGGAGCCCTAGGACTGGTTGGAAAAGATTCCAGTAGACTAATTGAAGGGATTCCTGGAAGTCCATGCCTCAAGGAGATACAGAAAATTGTTCTGACAAGTACAGCCCACGCCTTACGAAGGGCTTTATCTATGTAATCTTTTTCTTTTTTATTTTGTCAGTGGAAAGTGTCATGACGCCATTTCTAACCTTAGGTCCCTGGGCGGGACCCGGAAAGAAATGTGTAAACGCCAGAAATCAAAGAAAATAAAAATAATAATAATAAATAAATAAATAAAATGATTGACGTAACTCTTCTAATATTTTTCAACAGTTAAAAAAAAGAGGGAGATTTAAGAAAAGATTAAAAAAAAGGAAAAAGAAATGTGAAAAATTGAAAACAAGAATAGTACTAGTCATAGTAGGTGCACTTGGAATGATAAAAAAGGAACATAACAACATACTGAAAAAAAATCCCTGGGAATCCCAGCATAAGAGAAATACAAAAGATTGACTTAATATGTACAGACTGCACACTAAGATCAGCTTAGTCCATGTAACGCTAGTGATGTTATGGGAGTTAGAAAAACAAATCATGAAATGTAGACATAAAAACACAACACTAGCTGGCATAGGTCAACCCGCACAGTTGGTAGGTCGTGGGACCATAGCAGAAATCGAAATATAATGACGATGACAATAATAATAAGAAGAAACAAAATAATTGACGTAAATCTTTCAATGTTTTTAAACATTTAAAAGAAGAGTGCGATTTAAACAAGATACAGAAAAGAAAAAAAAACAGCTTGACAATGTTAAACAATGAAAAAAGACAAACATTCTGTTAAATATTCTTTAACATTGTCAAACACAGTGTTTTTTCTTTTCTATATCTTTTAAATGTAATAATAATAATAATAATAATAATAATAATATTAATTGATCATCTTGTATCAGGTTGTACGGTGTTGGCACCTACTAAATATAAAGTCCGGCATGACAGAATGGGCAAATATCTGCACTGGTATGAACGCCACTCAGACCCGTTTACGGAGATAGGACATGTAACAATTTGATGGGACTTTACTATATACACAGACAGAACAATCAAAGCCGATCACCCAGACATCGGGATCAAAGATCACAAAAACAGAATGTGATTTGGCACTCCCTGCACATTGTAATGTATCTTTGAATATCTTCAAAAAAAAAAACTATCAAAAAGCATCTTGAAGAGGAAATCAATGTTAATGGGGACATTAAATAGTTTCTTTGAATTGATTAGAAAAATAGACTCATTTTTTTTTCATTGTATACAAGTTCATATTACTAGATTTATCTATGGAAAAATCCCAAAAGACCTAAGTTTAGAAATTGCATCAAGAAAATGTGTATACAACATTAATACTACTACTACTACTACTAATAATAATAATAATGATAATAATGATAATAATGATAATAATTTTATTATCCGGCATCGAACCCAATGAATGGGCAAATATCATACTGATTATCACATTTTGGGTTTTTTTTAACGCCTTTCTATACCTTTTTCACTAGATAATAATAATAATAATAATAATAATAATAATAATAAATAATTATTATTATTATTATTAATTGACCATCTTCACTTCATCAGGTTGTACGGTGTTGGATAATAATAATTAACTAAATATAAAGTAATGATAATAATAACAGAATGGGCGTAAATTTAAGGAAAGAAAAAATAAAATCTGCACTGGTATGAACGCCAAACCTCAGACCAAACATATGACATTTACGGAGATAGCAAACATAGACAAAATAAACTAGCCAATGTAAGAATTTGATGGGACTTAATATATACTGAATATAAAGAAAGAACAATCAAGAATAGATGAACCCAAAAGATGAAAAGGAACCGGAATCGGGATCAAAGATCACACAACAAAAACAGAATGTGATTTGGCACTAATAAAACCCATCGAACAGAATTATTTCACACATTAATATACAAGAAGCCAAGGATGTATCTTTGAATATCTTCAATGGAGGAAAAAAAAAAACTATCAAAATACAAAACTAAGCATCTTGAAGAGGAAATCTAAATCTCAAAAAAAAATGTGTTACAGGGAACATTAATAATACTGATGAACTGTAAGAACTAGAAAAGGTCCTTTGAAATACAATATCAGGAAAATGAAATGAATCATCAACTAAAGAAAAAATAAAGCAAACAATACAACTGAATTCAAAGAATAAGACGCTACGAGAAAAAGTTCGATAGACTCATTTGAAGGGGATTCCTGGAAGGTAGCTCATGCCTTAAAACATACAAAACATTGTACTGTTAAACAAGTACTGGAAAGCTTATTATAAGAGATTTATTTATGGAAAATGTTTTGGATCCTAAGAGACCTTTCCTGACACAAAGTTTATAGAAATTGCATCAAGAAAAAAATACAAACTGTTAACATCTATTTTTAACAAAACAGACATATTTCTTCTTGGAAAGAAATGACATACTATTTATTAATAGATGATCCTACTACTCCGTGAAAAAAAAAAATAATAATGATAATAATGATAATAATGATAATAATTTTATTAAAATCTATCATCAATTTCATCAAACATCGAACCCATAAAAATTTGGCTGGATGCAAGGCGATGTATGCTTATGTAACTTAACAAGACAGAATGCGGTTACAAAATAGCTCAAAAGAAAATAAACCATGGATACTGATTATCACAATGGGTATTTGAGGTTTTGTATGTAAAATTTATGAAATTAATTTGATAAAAATGTGCTAAAGCTACAGTTTTACGAGGATTCTCTATTAGTTTGTCTGCTGTAACAATAAAAAGATTTAGAACAAAGAGAACTTATAAGTACCTAGATGATAAGAAAATGAAAGAAAATAATAATAATAATTAAAAATGAAATAATAATAATTAATAACCTATAATTATTATTATGGATAAATGACATTATTTATTATAAGATTCATCCAAAATGTATACCCTGCAAAAGAAGGTGGAAGAGGTCTTATTACTTCATCGACAACCCATTTGGCTGGATGTAAAATTGTGAAACAACTGAAAAAAAACTTTATCATACTGATTATCATGATGGGTATTTTGGGTTTTGTATATTTATAAAACCCAATGTTGTTAATTCGATGTTGCATCATAGTCTGAAACTGAAATCTCTTTTTCACTATTTTCAAATATCATAATAATAATGGATAATGATCCCAGACAAATACCAAGAAACAATAGAATAATCAGGATGTTAATAATAATAAAAAATAATAATGGGGCAATAATAATAATAATATATATATTGGTACGGTTACAGAAATAGAAGTCTCAGGAATGAAGAAAAAAAAACTTGCCTACTAAGATTTGTACGGATTGTAAATAGTACCAAGGAATTTGAAAACTTTGGGCCTCGAAATAGAAAAAAATTGAAACAAGAATAATACCAGTGGTAATGAATTTTGGAACAAAACAAACAGTGTCTCAGGTAACAGAAAATTGTCTTATTAACACACACACCAAGGAGTTGCCCAGAAGATCGCTCTAGGGTCTTTCCGCAGAACATAGCATATACCAAGAAATGCTGCTATCCGTTAAATAGCAATTATCCTATCGGGCGTGAGGACCATAGTTTGGACCCATACTCTACAAAGTAGGAACATAGCAAACAAAACATACACAGTTGATAATAATAATAGTAATAATAATAATAATAATAATAATAATAATAATAATAATAATATTGATGTAACTCTTCAAATATTTAGCAACGGTTAAGTGAAGTGGGCGATTTAAGAAAAGATAAAGAAAAGAAATACAAAGTGTTTGTCAATGTTAAACAGTATTTCAACAGAATATGTTTTCATCAAGTTATATTTAAACAATTTTATCAAGTATAAAATTATATAAATGAACAAAAAGGTATGATAAGTTATTATACAAACGTTGCTTGTCTTGTAATGAAAATGGCTGTAGTGGTAAAAAACGCGTCAAAATAAATGAAACTAATCATATAAAAAGAAAAATTTCAAGATGCACAAGAACGCCATTATATTAAGTTGCATGCCTTCGCATGGGCGGAGTTTTATTATTAACTAAAACGCTTAAACAATACCATACATACACGTCATAGTACAGCAGACAGAAGTGAGTTTTTTGGACGATGTCGTGTATTTTGCTTCCGGTTTCCCGCTCTGGAGCATCCAGCAGAAGTCCCCGATCATTCCGGAATTCCATTTGCCTTGGTAGTTACTTTCGGTCTTAGTAATATGTTGGAGCAACCGTTCTCCATGCACATTGCTCATTGCCCTAAAATTTGGAGGGAAGAAGCGAAGGTGACAGTGTAAAAAGTGAATTTTGAGTAACATTCGGTATCCCATAAGTTTGTAACAACTTCTCGATACACCCTTGATAACCTGTTACCCGTGTGTTAGCATTCCATGACAGATAGACTCAAATGCTTCCAATGTTCTTAGTTCATTTAAGATAAGAAGCTCCTCAAATACCTTATCCTTCAGCATTTTCGGATCTGAGGTCCGATACAGATGCCCTACTTGAGCGTAACAGGACTGGGAGCTTGCAATAGAGTGCAACATTTTTGTCCAGTGCCATCACAAAACATTCATTAGACCAAGCTTGATATGAATAGGAGGAAGAAGCTCCAGATAATTTTCTTTGACAGGTTTCAACAGGCACGAATGTGCTCCTAGGTCCCCAGTCCTTCTTCTTGTTGTGCTTGGACACGGTCGGCCTGTTCCAGGGACAGAAAAAGCAACAATACTTCCGTACAGCCCGCTTGTATACTCATTAGAAGCCCAATGACCTTGAGGTCGCCACAGAGACTCCATTGAGACTACTTGTAAGTGATAGATTCAAAGAGGAGCTTAGTTTTGTTTTACAACTCCTTCAGATAGCTTGAGTGGCCAATGGGAATACTGTGGTATTTATTCCCATTTTGTAGGAGCCTTCAGGCATCGCTTGGAAAAGTTTATGAAAAGACACCAATTTGAGGAATTGTGTGGGAATAGGAAGCTCGGAAAGGTGAACAAGCCAGAAACATTTGTGGAGTAGCACAAACTGTTTTCCACGTGGAAGGATGAGGCAAATTTCTTGTTCTGTGTCCTGAAACTACTGATCCTTATATCTGTCGTGACCAGGTTATGCTTAAGATGAGATTCCAGGAACTCTGGCTGCTGCTTAGATCTTTTAGGTCTTCCTGGGTGATCCAGTGGGGCTATCTGTCACTTGCTACTAAATAAACAGAGACATTGTCTTCAGAAGAGACTGACTTGGCAGCATTTTCCTGGGAACCCAATTCTTCATATGATTTACTGAGTGTGTAAGGACAAGATCATCTGAGTGGGGAATAGGACTCATAGACGAGAGAAGGTTGGAATATTTAATTTGTTTTAGATGAAGAAGCATTGAAATCAGTATATATTCGTCAGACACAAATAAGAAATCATCTGCATGACATTTTAGTTCTCTCCACACCACAGGGACAGCAAAGTTGAAACTATGAAGGGTTTACAACAGATTTGTGGGGCCCAGGATTTGTCTTGATCTACAATGAAAATAGTGTAAGCAGTTATCAGGCGGGGAGTAATTGTTCGGTGCTTCGCAACTGTCGTGAATTCCCCACTCACATAACAGAATGAATTTGCTTTGTAGATGCATCTTCAATATTTTGAAGTCTCTGAAACCATTGCAGAGATATATGCTAGCTTACCAAAATTTGGAAAACAAAATAAACATCGATCATATATATATATTTACGTCCATGCGTACAGGGCATTTGAATTTGAAGATGATTTCTTTTCACGACAATTAAATTTAGTGTGCATGGCCGAGACCGCCAAATGTGGCCATTATATATATTTTTCTTTTTAAATGAAGGAAGTGCTAAAATTTCTTTTAAAAAAGAGCAAAAAGTCCTAAATAGGATAAATCTGGCAGCCTTGAATGCATGTACATGAATACATTTGCGTAGAGGTGATGAGTGAAAACGAGTTTCGTATCTGAAAAATCACACCAAACAGGTTAGAACAACTATTTTTATGTTTGTCTCAATTTCTTTGTAAGCCAGTGTTCTTCTTCTTGTCCTTATTATTATTATTATTAAAATAAACTACATTATTATTGTTATTATTTCAATGTATGTTCCCTTAAGAACATTCGTTTATTTCGTTAGCGCCGCTGGGGGTCGGCACTGCTCGTATTTCTTTTGGAATTGTTCTTCATGGCAGAATAGTGCAATGGCTTGCCGGTTCATTTTGCACTGGGGATGTTGACATTACCACATCCCTCCTCTAAAAAGTTCCTCCGCCCTCTGGTAAAGCCGATGATCTCTGAGTTTTTGAAGTCGTTTACTTTTGCATGTGGTCTATTGGCTTTTATAATGAGCTCAGTATATATAGTTTAATCCCTGACCGCAGTAACATTTTCACCTTTAACCCTTTGAATCCTGAACACCACTTTACCGGTGCTAGAGAAAAAAGATGTAATGTCCAGTCACCGGTTGAATGAAGGGTAAACACTTGTAACTATTTTTGTATCTACCGTGAAACATTATATACCAATTATTTGTGAATTTAGATTCAGGAGCTCAGACAGAAGGGTTAAAATTGTTCAGAAATGCTGGGGACAAAGGGTTAACGTTGGTCATAGTTTGTGTTTCTACCATTTTCCTGCATGGAGAAAGTAATAATGTTGTTGGTGATTTGATGACAATGGGTATCTTAATATTACTAGCATAACTGTGCGGATTGTTGGTTGCATGTCTATATTGTCATAATCATTATCTCCCCTAGGGCTGATCATTATAATTATTATTGCCATTTTTATTTTTTAGCATCCTTTTAGAGCGCAGTCCAAGTTTTTTTCTCATTCTTAATTTAACCAATGTTGAACCACGTGTTTGGGGTAAGGCTGACTATAGGTCCAAACTTTCAGTTATGTTTGACGATTTCCTCAGTTTCCACAAGAGAGCATGGCATTTTTCTTTAAATCGTTCTTTTTTCATCGTCACCTTCCATTTTTAAGTTTTTCATTGTTCACAGTGGCCAGATTCGACTATCATAATCATAATCCTCGTCGACACCAGCAGCATTGTAATAATAATAATAATAATAATAATAATAATGATATACTCATTGAGTTACATGCCAATTATTTCTGCTTGCTTCTGCTGGAAGTCTAATGAATACAATCAATACACGAAAATATATTTGTTATTTTCATTGATTTCTATTAATTCTGTTGTCTGCATATTCCAATTGAATTTTCACTTATTTCGCTCTTCACATTCTTTCTTCAAGACAGTTTCAAGTTCTCTAATAATGATGGATACTGTCGCCATTTTTATGTTCCACAATCTTTTCCCTTTTTATCAAATTCTAGATATTTCTTACAGGTCATCACTTTCTTTTAATCATGTTCTGTGGCTTGCTGGAGAAGCAATATGCATCAGCAGATAGATTTTCTTATCTGAACCGAAAATAATGGATTCCAAAGATTTACAGAATTTAATTTGTTTTAATATTTAGCAAATAGCTAGATTACACAATCTCTAGTGAAACTAATTTTCTACCGAATCCTATGTATTATTGTAGACATTTTGGAATAATTTCTCGTATTTTAACTTAATATATTATCAGTTGTTTAATATATTATCAATTGGGGACACGTTTATATTATCATGATCATTATCTCCCCTTGATTTCTCCTATATTATCATTATAATTATTATTGCTATTCTCATTTTTCCTTTCTAGGCGTTGTCGTCATCCCCGTATCAATTTATGGTTCTATTCATTCTTTCTTCTAAATAAAAAGGTGAATTAATTGAAATGATTAAAATACTCAAACATGAAATTTGTGTATTTACGCTCATCTCGTCTTCACTATTGTTCGACTCTTCCGCTGTTAAAAAAAGGAGTCGTATTATGACTCCTTGACGCATTCTTGCTTCTTTTTTTCGTCTTTTTTTAGTCTTCGTTTTTGCTGATGCTATAACTTTCATTCGGGCTTCGGGCAGGCAAATGCATATTATCACCGGTAGGGCTACAATATCTATCGATGTGGAAACCATTTATAAAACCTGGATATTCCGGGTAGGATTTATTTGACAGGTATATCAAAGCTTTTATTCATCCGCATGATTACATATATAGCGATATATACCGTAAGAAAAAAGGAAGCACTGTTTAGAGCAATATTCTCGTCAGTGCTGTCACCAAAAAAACTTTTTATACACGCTTTTACATTCTCTTCTTTCATCAGATACCACGCCTTTAAACTTGTAGGGATACATAAATGTTAAAGTCTACGCTACAAATCCAACAACATTCACTAAAATGAAAGTTTCCATAAAGCAAGAATGCAGCCAAAACCCCATCAAAACGTCAATTGTTGTTTGTGATTCCAATACGTCAATGTCTGAATAACAACGGACATCATTTTGAAAACATGCGATGACAAAATCTTAAATCATGCATTTATAATAAAAACTGTCTTCATATGTATTATTTAAATTAGATATTGTTGGTTGTAGTTGCCTGAATTATTTCTTGAAATAGCTTCAAAATGTATATACATGATTTGAGACGCCATGTATAAATATTAATATCAGCAACTCGTAATGCTAGGTTTTGCGAATAATTATTTCCGTTATTAGTTTATTCTAGTGGGTTCTATACAGATATTTTCTAAACCTAACTGTATCCGAACTACATTTCTGAGTCACCGAGTGAACTATATTGAGCTATCTTGGTAAGATTGCACTTGGCAGCTTAGTGTATATGTTGATTTTTAAGCATAGACTAACATATATAACGTAACTTACAAATATTTATTATCATAAGAAAAGATGGTCTGTACGTGTGTTAATATAATGGTTTTAAAAACTGTCTCAAAAAGTGTATTGTCTCCAGATTTTATCAGAAAGTGTTTGGTTGTTGAATAGTGAAGCAGTTTTGCTTGTAATGGCTATAGAAGAGGAATATTGTGTGCCGTGACTCAGTCTGAATCATTGTAATCACGCCCCTCCATACATCTCACCAAAATAAGGAGAGAAATGGAGAAGGAAGTCACCGCAAAAGTTTCGTCGGATGGAGTGACAAACCGGATACTTTGAAAAAAGAAATATCGCTTTAATTATAATAAAGCAAAATTTAATTACTGAAAAATGTTTTTAATTATCTTTATTGCTTCATTTCATTTAAGATTTTTAAGTGAACGTTTAAGAAAGATGAAGGCTGAGTCTTTTTATATCTTAATAAAGGGCAAGAAGAAAAGTGTAGTTTTTTAAAAAAAATACTGTTTTCTGTTTATAATTTTTGTCTCCTCAAAACTTCGCATTTTTTTATAACACGTAAATAATGATTATTATTATAATAATTATTACTGTTGTTGTTGTTGAGGGTGAAGCCCGTCAATAAAGTGATGTTAGGGTACAGATATACAAAGCGCAATATACCCGTCATGTCACCTTTGGCCTCCATTTTCTTTCGCATGCACATACGGTTCTCAGTTTCATCGCATTCATTTCGTAATATGAACAACGATTCAGTTTCTCTTTTTAGGTTTTTTCTGCGCAACCATTTCCATTTTATTTCATGTTCAGACACTTCTGTTTGCCTTCGGTTTTTGAAATATGCATAAATATGCATAAAGATATCTGTCTCTCCATTCATGGATTATCGTTTGCGGATTACCTGCTTCCTCTTTATTTTAGATTCTTCTTCTTCTTCTTCTTCTATTATTATTATTATTATTATTATTATTATTATTATTATTATTGTTTCTTTCCGGGTCTCAACCAGAGACCTAAGCTCAGAAATGGCTTCATGACATTTTACACTAAACATTTTGGAAAAAATTCTAAGATCAAACACATTTGAAATAGATAAAGACCTTCGTAAGATGTGGGCTGTACTTGTGAGGATAATTTGTTGTATTTCTTTAAGGTATGGACAACCAGGAAAACCTTTAATAAGTCTACCGGAACCTTTCCCAATCAAACCAAGGGCTCCAACTACAACTGGAATTGTTGATGTCCTCACGTGCCAGATTTTTGAGATTTCAATGTCCTTGTATTTTGATATTTTTGAAGATCTTCATAGAAACATTACAATCTGCATGGACTTCCATGTCAATAATGAAGCAAATGTTGTCTTTGCATTCTCTAAACACGATGTCAGGGCGATTAGTTTTGATTGTTCTGTCTGTGTGCATTGCAAATTCCCATAAAATTTTTACAGGTGCTATTTCCGTAAACGGGTCTGGGTGGTATTCATAACAATTTCTTGCCGTTTTCTTTTCAGTAAAGTTGCAGATATTCCAATGCAGATAATTATTCACTCTGTTATGACGGATTTTATATTCAGTAGTTGCCAATACCGTGCAACCTGATACAAGATGGTCAAAGGTTTCTGAAAATTTATCAGAATCCAAAAACAATTGACCATTATTATTATTATTAATAATAATAATAATTATTATTAGTAGTAGTAGTAGTATTAATGGTAGTAGTAGTAGTAGTAGTAGTAACTACTATTGCAATTATTACGATTATTTATTTGTGATAATAACTGAATATTGTATTGGTTAATGATCAAAAGCAAACGCTTTTAACACAACATTGAAAATCAGACTTGAAGTTGTAAAAGAAAGAACGCAAGAGACTGATACGCCTAAAAACGCTAAAACGCTGTCGTGTGGCAAAAGCTGCAGTTGGCGCCAGGGGTGGCAGTACTGTCTTAGCCACCGAAACCGTTACCGCTCCTGGTAGTCAGCTGACGAGGGCATGGTATCGCACGTGCTTTCACACGTTGTACGTAGAAAATTTAAGTCTGTTATGACTTTGGAATACCGAAGCTAATTATTTCATATATGAATATATGTGTAGCATGTTATCGCCACGGAAAATAGAATCGATTGTTCGAATTCCCATCGAGACTGTTACCTTCACTTTGTAATGACCTTCTTAGAAAAGGCGTACATCCATCTCTTTCCACAGCTATCAGTAAAATTGTAGTGTAGACTGTGATCTCTACTCTAGAAGGACAACACTTATACACTGTTTGTCATAGAGTAGCAAACCAAGTACTTTCCATGTCTTATCGACTTTGGAGAAAGTCTTCGCCCTGCAAACTTCGGTATAAATTATTAAAAAATAATTTCAGTTGAATAAATTCTATTTGCCGTAAACAAGATTTCTGGGAGTGAACAGAATGAAAGGAGAGTTCCTTCAGATTTATACTAAGCTGTTTGATTAATTCCTATTCGTATCTAATCAACTGACGGAAAATTTCAAGATGAACATGATCGCCATCTTATTAAACACGTTTCAGTTGCATGCTTTTACGTGGGTTTCATCCGTTTTGACGTATTCATTACCGGAAGAGACGTTATTTTCATTACAAGACAAGCAACTTTTATTTCCTTTTTTTTTTTGTGTGGTGGACGAGTCCTGCTAACACCATTCCTTCTTTTTCGGGGTTATCTTCCTTCATATCATTTCATTGATAAAATTACACACACACACACACACACACACACACACACACACACACACACACACACACACACACACACATATATATATATATATATATATATATATATATATATATATAATTGGACATATTGGGATTTTTAACTCATGGCGTGGTTTTTATCCCCAGTAGTTGCTAAGTGTGCGTGAGGTATTTTGATGTATGAAAGAGCGAATGGTGACAGATAAATTCTTATGCTGAATGAGTATATTGTAAAGACTGAATTGGTCGTAAACCCGATTAGCTAGGTATAAGATAGCTAGTGACGACCAACCTTAAATAGTCTCCTCCTTTTTCTCGGCCTTGTGCCACAAATACTGCACCCGTAATAGATCTTAGACAAGCAACGTTTGTACAATGACTTATAATAATTTTTGTAGATTTATATATTTTTATACTTGAAAAATTGTTTAAATATAACTTGAAGAAGGCAGACATTCTGTTGAAATATTGTTTAACACTTTCAAACACTGTTTTTCTTTTCTTGGTCTTTTCTGTTCACTTATTAAATTCAAATTTTATTTTGTTAACTTGAAAGAAACAAATAAATAATAATAATATAGTAGTAATAATAATAATATTAATAGTACTAGTAAAAGTAGTAATATTAATAGTAGTATTAATATTAATCGTAGTAGATCACCATCATATTAAATCCATTTCAGCTGCATGCCTTCACGCTGGTGTAGTTTCATTCGTCTTGACGCGTTCATTACCAAGACAGCCGATTTTTATTACAAGATGATACGAAGCCCTTTCGTTGGGTTGACGGTTCCGTCCACATTTTGGAGTGTGGTCCGGACCCGGACTCCAACTGGAGAAAAATTGGTCAGATGTACAGGCAAATGTCGACGCGTCGGTTGAGATTTGGTGCCGAACGCGGTTATCCTTGAAGGGTAGAACTGAGGCTTGTGCCACTTACGTCTTTTCTCTCATCCCTTACCAACTTGCTGTACTTCCTCTCTGTAAGGAACATAAGATGTTGATCTTGCTCTCCTCCCTCCTCTGGGGTGGTCGCATCACCTCGACAGATATGTCTGTGCTAAACGTCCTGGAATTCCACAATTGGCGAGTCATCGATACGCCTCAAGGTTGCCATTCCTACGCCATGCGTTGGCAGAAGATCTTGAAGGGGGGGCCATTCCCTCGTTTTATCATCACTCCTCCTCTTTCTATGTGTTTTTCAGTGTATAGGAGGCCTGGGATCAGTCGGATTTCCTCCTCAAGTGTCGATTGTCCTTGAGGGTCATTCCTCCGTTCAGTAACATTTCTCGGCATATGAGAGTTTTTTTATCAGGAATTAGTGGAAGGGGTCGCGAAGGATCCCCTCTGTGACCGGTTCGGTTTGTCGGCGCCCGAATTGCGCTCTTTCTGGTTTTAGGCGCCAGGGACGGATTATCTCAGCAACCCTGAGTTTTCGCTTACCTGGCAATCGATTTGGAATAGACGAACTTTCAATGACGTAGCCTTCAGATGGGGCTTGACAGATTTACCTGACTGTCATCGGTGTGACCTTGGCTTCACACGCATTCTACCATTGTACTCGACTGTGCCTCTTCTGGGACTATGTCAACGAGATGACGGCTCGTATCGCACCCGAAAAGTTCGTGTTCATTGATCGCGCATACACGTGTGACTGTCGCTCTGTATTCTGGGGTGAAACAGATGGTGTTTCTGACGCTTCTGGCCACAGCTAGAATAGTGATTTGGACAGCACGGATGGAGGAAATCTTGCGATGAGATCGCTATTCTCATCAAAATCTGATCAGATACTTTGAGCATCAGCTCAGGATGAAGATTAGAACTGACAGAAAGCAGTTAGTATTGACAGATTTCAGCTAGAGGTAACAGTGGCGAGCCTGGTTTGTGTGATTTTCTTATAATTCCAATTAAGTCACAACGAGGTGGTTTCCTATGGAGCCCTCTCCTGGTCTTCTTGTGTATCTAGTTAATGTGAGTAAGTGCCGTTCCCGACCAGTTCCCGGCTTTTTCCTACAAACCAAGTCGTGATTGCCAACCTCCCCAGTTTGTTTTGGCCTGCGCTTTTCATCTCGACTGGGTTAGTTTATTGAATTTTCTAAAATTGTCTAATGCCCATATTTTTTTTTCATCATTCCACCTCCCTTAGATAGAGAGGGCCTCTTGATTTTGTCGGAAGAAGGATACAGCAGCAACTCTTATTTTTGAGGGATGGGCGGGTCTTACTAACAACTTTCTTCTTTCAGTGTGTTTTCAGGGTCATCATTCCCCCCACATTTATTTCATAACATTGATAGAATTTTTATGCAATTGTACATACTGAAATTTTAAGTCATGGGGTGTTTTTCAGTTTGGGGCCCTTTGTGTGTGAGGTATTTTGGTATATGTAAGAACGAATGGTGACAGATAGATTTTTATGATCAATGAGTAAATTGTAACGAATGAATGGGCCGCAAATTTGATTAGCTAGGTATAAGATAGTGTCGATCAGCCTTGTCCCATCGACCCCTTTTTTAGACATTGTGTCACAATTACTGCATTCAATGAGTACTAAATCGTAGACAAGCAACGATTGCACAAAGACGTATATTTTTTGTAGATTTATATATGTTTATCTTTGAAAATAAATTGTTTAAATATACCTCGAAGAAGACAGACATTCTGTTGACACTTTTTTTTCTTTTCTTCATCTTTTCTTAAATCGTGATTTTCTCTTAACTGTTGAAAAATTTTGGAACAGTTATGTCAATCATTTTGTCTATTATTATTTCACGCCTTTGCATTTTCCAACCGTTTTCTCTGTACCCTTGTAGGCCTAAACATTGCACCGGTCGAGACAGTCCCAATTTTTCCCCAAATTTCTAATTCATCCATTCCGGATTCTAGATGTTCCGGATAGGAATCTAAATATTCCAATGACTATCTAGATTTGCCTATGATTTTTATTACTGTTTCTTACGGTATTTCTCATTTATTTAAGTTTCACACCATGAGCCAGCAGTAGAAGCACGACTAGAATCTGGCCTATTGTCTTCTTCTTATCTACAATCACTAGATAAAATTCTCTTGCATGGATCGGGTGGTCTATTGAGACCTTAAAATAAGAGAGCATCTTACAGTTTTGTAAGGAAGTGTGTATGCTAACAAAATGATAACATATGCATACTAATGAATAAACACAAGACGTGAATCTTTGACATTTAACATTATATTTTATTCACTTAATTTCTTATTCTTTAAAATTTATTTTTAGTGGGTTCATATGTTTGATTTGCTATCCATGTTATTTTTCATTTTATTTTATTAAATTAATAACAGTTGACTTAGATTGAGTAGTCCCACTAAAGAAAAATTGTGCCGTCAGCAGGAATCGAACCTGCATGTTTCTATAGTAGGCCGATTGTTATTAATTTCGCTTTTTAATAAAAATAAAATAAAAATAAGAATAGTAACTAAAATTTGTATACCCACGAAAAATAACGTATCTAGTAATATGAAATAATGGTGGATAAAAAAAAAAGTCTTTTCAAAAATGCCTGTTTTATTCACTTTGCCCATTACTCTCAGCCAGTGTGTTTGTGCGTGCCCCACGGAGCCCATTCTTCGATAGGCAAAACATTAAATCCACATCTGCGATGTGTGAAAGGTTTATCTGGAATGTTTACTTATATTTATCTAATGTTTGTTCGCACATACCATGACGATTATGCAAAAGCACATTTTGATTAAAATAACCATTTAAACACCACAAACCGAATAAGCGCCACATTCCATTTCTCAAATACATTCGTTTAGTCTATCTGGGGTGCTGTTATACCATAATACCTATTCTATTGTAATAGACTCTCCCACAGATAATAAGTAGTGGTAGCAGTGGCCAGTTGGGCTCAGTGGTATTGAGTGAGTGAGTCGATGTCGGACATTGAAGTATCAACCATCACAACTAGATTGCTGCGTCATTAACTCTTATTTCAAGTTCCTAACGTTTTGTACGTCAAACCTAATTTAGGACGACTTAGTGAAATACAAGCCTCCACTGTGAAAACTACTCTACAACAGGTGCTTATTCGATAGGGTCATTTATTATAAATTGAGCGTTTAGGGCATCATTCTCAGCCAGACTTACAGGTGTATGTGATCACCAATGATACTGAATAAATCACGAATATCCACTACCGGCTGAGGTCAACTCAGGTAATCCAGTACCTAGTCTGATGTAAAATTGAGTTTAAATTCTGGAATAATAGAAGAGTTTCTTGTGTTATAAGCCTAATTGCAGAAGAACCGAAAAGAAGATAGGTTTTAGGATAAGTAGACATCTAGGTGAGAATTCGATATGAGGAGGAAAATAACTCCTCAGACATTTGTTAAAGCAAATAAAAGTAAAAGCATATAAAAGGACATAGCCGTAGTCATGGAGAAGTCATGGGAAAAGGAAATTGGATTTCTATTAGTGAGGGCAAAGAAAAATTGTATAAGAACAAAGTATATTAAGACTAGAGTAGACAAGACAGTAGAAGAATAAGTCTTAATTATAGAAGGACAGAAAGGAAGCTGTTAATTCTATAATAAGGAAATGCCACAAAGGATCTCAAAAGCCGTACAAATTAAATATGGCGATTGCCCAGTCGGAGCAAAATTTAATTCTTATAAACATGAAGATAGTCGAATTTGCTCATCCAGCAGACAACTTAGTGAAATGGAAAAGAAGGAAAAAACTCAAATATTTTAGAATATGTAGATGATGCTTATACTCTATATTATTAGAAAGGCTTGTAATAAGCTCGAAGAACTATACAAAAGGAATCGAAGAATTTTGAATTCCCGGGCAAATAGAAAACCATTCGCTTCAAACCATTTTTAGTTCATGGTCCACTTTTAATCCAGAATTTTTCTATAGCCCATGAAATTATTATAGTGTAAAAAATACTTCCATTTTACATAGAATATATCCATCATAGAGAAAACTATGTATATTTATTGGACACACACAATTTCACAAGCATTTAAAATATTTCGTATCTCCAGTGAAATGACCATTTGTTTTCAATATTTATTTTTTACAATTTTCCTATATATAGCACAAAACAAAAACAAAAAAACTTTCACAAGCAAAAAGGAATTAAAACTTAAAGAAACAATTCTTTAACTTCAAAATGTAAAACCAATTTCAAAATAAAAATAACTATAATGAAGAAAATTGCTTTCAAACACAATGAAATTCTTGATGCATCTTTGCAAGTTTTTCTATACTACTTAAGCGCTTACTCTCATTAGAAAGTTCTGTAATACATAAGAGACACATTGATTTTGTTATTTTGTTTGGAAACTCTATAAAACTGTCTGCTAAAAACTCGTTTGCGTATTGTCAACATGGTTTCTTCTTATCAGCCATGAGTTAATCTGTCAGGAAAAATAAATAAATTGATAACTACCTAATTTCAGAATACATATATATTGTTTTTATAACATAATTAAAATACCAATTAATAAGCTATAAGAATTTATGGATATATCCACAATATTAGAGTGAAAGAGTTCTAGCTGTAATGAGCAAGATTTTCCCAAAAATTAATTGGTGTCATTTTCTACAATCATAAAAAAACGGAATTTTCAACGCCCGACATTAAAAGTTATTCAAACTAAGTAATTAGTAAACGTTCACAATTTAAATATATTAAAAGCATTTTCATACATTTAATTTCATTAATTAATTTAAGAACTAGTAGTCAAGAAAACCTCCATGGACCATTCAATAAGCCGATATATTAGCTCGGTGGCTCAGTAAAAATTATAACATTTCTGAAATTTGCCATTGCCCATTTTGGCTATGTGACCATAGATTGGAAAAAACTAGTCTAGCCAACTATATGACTAAAGACAGCTTGACATTGTGGAAAAAAGCTGTGGTTGTGAAAAGACAAGTAGTCATTTGATCTTCAGGGAAAGTCAACAGTTCGTAATTGTATAAATATCTACCACTAATATTACTGTTACTACTACTACTACTACTAATAATAATAATATAAATAATAACGATAATGATAATGGAACATGTGTCTGTAATTCAACTTTTAGCAGGCTGGGGTCGAATTCTGACCATGTTCCTTACGTTTGTTTTTGCACAAATAATCATGAGAAAGCTATGAAACCATCTCTCCTTCTCATAGCTATGGACCAATAGTAAGATGGACTGAGCTCCCTAGCCTTGGTTAGCAACCAGTCTACAGATGTTGAGTCGATAAATGTACTCACTTCCCAGAAGCTCGGGCCACACCTGGGAATGTGTAGATCTGTAAAAAAACGCCCCAATTCATGTGAGTTGCACACACTACCGCAGGCGGAGATAAATTTACTTTTTTAAAAAATCATAGTGGAATAATAATGATGGAATACTGCAAAGTTGACATGACTAGGTGGATATGACTGTCTACTTAGAATTGTGCAAACGACAATGTATTAAATTTATGTATGTTATACAAACCAATATGTGCAAACCAGGATCTGTTTTAGACAAAAACAAAACGACTCCTCTTAGGGTTTTCATATTCAAACGCATCATTGAACCCATGACGGAATACAAGTGATAAAATGGACGTCACTATCGAAGAAAAACAGAGAATAGAATAAAAATTAAATAAAAAGAAAACCTCAGTCAACTGAGAGAAATTGTAGAATCTAAACAACGGCAGTTGTGCCGATCGTTGTTGAAGCACCTAGAGCCGTGTCAATGAAACTTGCAAAAATGGTCGACGAACTGTAAATGCGAGAAGAGTTGGAACCATCCAGAAGACAGTATTATTGAAAACAGTTACAATACTAAGGAATGTGCTGGAATATGGCGAGGAGTCGCTGTGACTGAATAATAATAATAATAATAATAATAATAATAATAATAATAATAATATCATCCGATCAAAGTGTATGCGAACTTAAGGTAGAGCATACGTAAGAGCCAAGGTAAAATAATAGAGTCTGTAGTTCTTTGCTCGCAGATTGAATTTTCTTTTATGTTATTTCTTTCTTTTATTTTTGTCTTGGAGAATTTTTCTTTCGTCGTGTTGGTATCTGAAAGGGGTGGGGAATGTCGAAACGTGCAAAACGACAGGAAAGCACTTTTCAATAGATTGAAAAAGAAATCCTATTTCATTCCAAGAATTTGTTCCAACAATCGTCAACTGCAACCAAAAACAGCAGGGTCATAAGAAACAAACACATCTTAGAAATAAACAAATATTACAAATGAAAACCATCAGAAATATTAGAAACGAACAAATATTTAAAAAAAAATAAAGAGAACATATACAAATTATTTAAACGGCAAAACCATAAAAAAATAAAGATATAAAAATAGAGTAAATAAGAAAATTGCAAAAATCGAAATTGAAATTAAAAATGCTTTGCGTTTTTTGAGATCGACAAAAGAAAAAAAGCGACAATGAAACTAGAAAGGATGAACAATATTTAGAAAAATAAGTATTAAAAAAGTCAGTGGAAATTGCTATGCAAAATAATCCTTATATCGAATAAAGTAAAACAATTAAATAAAAAATTGTTTTTAATGTCTAAATTAAATTTTCGTGAAATATTCCGAAAATTTAATTTTAAATATAATAAAATCAGACAAAAATGAAAATCTAACAATTAATAAATAATACATTATTGAAAAATTATTAATACGTTTAAGTTTGTTTTTTTCTTTTGAAATAATGAATCAGGATAAATAAATGAAGAAATGAAACCTAACTTGAACTACAATATCTCTCTCTCTATATATATATATATATATATATATATATATATATATATATAACAGCATAAAACCTGCAACATTCAAGCCAATAAAAAAATAAATTACTTAGGTTACTCTGCCCGTAAAATATGAAATTAAAATAACGACAAAATATAATAAAGAAGCGACCCTTACAAATCCCAACTCACCAGAGTCATTCTTTTAGAGTCATTTACTTTGACATTAGACCATTGTCATATTTACACATTTCCAATTAAAATTCCTTGAAAACTTTGATTAGCTCTCGCTTATACAATTAGAGAGCAGTACACAGGCCTCGGAGTCAGTCGCCTCCTACCAACGTTTATTTTTATTTTATTTAATTTAATTAATTTATTTATTTTAGATTCCATCTCCGCCTTTGACTGCTTTTTGTCAACAACCAACTCTTTTCTCTTTTGAAAGATCTTTTTGTTATCATCACGTTGTCTTTCGGCACTGCAAAGTCCGCCCCTCACCCCAGTGGAATCAACATTTGCATCCACCCGGAAAATATTATGATTGCTACCGTCATGTTTCCGTAATAATTTCAAGACAGGAGAAAAAGAGTAGAGCTGTTTTATTTTTTTTGATCTCACTCTTTGGAAAGGCATTTGGATTTTTTTTTCAAAAACGCAAGGGTTTTTTGTTGTCTTTTTAACTTATTTTTGTTTATATTTTCCTTCGTAATGTAATTGTTATTAAAGTTATTGCTGTTTTTGTTTCTGTTGATACTTTACGCTGATTGTTTGTGGAAAAAGGCCAACTTCATGCGCATGAATACTTTTTGGGTTGCTTTCATTGTTTGAAAAAGAAAGGTGAAAAAAAATCGAAAATCGAGTGAAAAGGACAGAAACGTTGTGTGTCAGGAAGAAATTTTGAATGGAATTGTAAAAGAAATAAAAAAAAGTTAAAAGAGGGTATGTGAAAACGAATAAATTAAAAAAGAAAGAAAGAAGGAAGGAATGATTATAATCTGAAAGATATTAATCGTGCAAAATATATATCAGAAGAAAAACGAAAATTAAAAAATGACGAAGAAATAGAAAAAAAGTAAGTAAAAGAAATAAGAAAGAAAGAAGGAAAGCAAAGTGAAAAAGAGATGAAAACATTAATGACGAGAAAAAACTGGAGAATCGATAAAGATTAGAAAAGGAAGAATGAGTAAAGAAAAATAAAATGGGAAGAAAGAAGAAGAAAGATAAAAGGAGAAAGTAAAAATGAAATGAGGATTATGGAAGATATGAGAGGAAAAACTAAGAATTAAAAATAGAAAGGAAAAATTAAAGACAGAAGTTAAAAAAGTAATAAAATGTGAAAAAAAAGTAAAAATGAAAAAAACGTGATTTTTGAAAATGAAGAAAATAAGGAAAATGGAGGCAAAATGAAAGGATAAAAAAAGAAAGCAAAGAAGAGTGAAAAGAATCTCGAGGAATTATGGCGTCAAAATTTCAAAAGAAAAGAGAAACTGGAACTGAGTGAAAGACAAGAATAGAAATGGAATCAAAATCAATGGAAACTTTAAGAAAAACTGAAACAAAGTAAAAAAACAAATCTAAAAATAAAGGAAACTTAAGAAGTGAAAGAAAAAAATTGGAAATGAAGATCAAATTAAAACTGACAAAGTGAAAAAAAAGAAAGAAAGAAGAAGAAAGAAAGAAAGAAAATAAACAAAACAGATAATGAAGTAATAATTCTAAGAATGCATTAAAAGAAAGAATGGATAAACGAATGAAAGAAAATGAAAGAGCAAAAGAAGCAATAAAGAAAAAATAACTGAATAATGCATTCATTAATATATCGGTGAAATAAATAAATAAATAAATAAATAAAGAAAGAAAAAAGAAAGAAAGAAAATGAAAGAACGAGCAGTAAAAGAAATAAGTAAGTAATAAGTGTAAGGACGCATTCATTAATAAATAAAAAGAAAGAATGAATGAACGAAAGAAAGAAAAATGAAAGAGGAAAACAAGAAATAACAAAGAAATAACAGACAAAATGTATTCGTTAATATGCTGGTGGATGAAAGTGTGCAGAAGTAAAAAATTGAAAAACTTGAAACGGAAATAACTCAAGAGTACACAGATACACAAATTTAAAAACATCAGCTAATATTGTTAGTCCTATAGTAAGACGAAGAATGAAATATCACGACTCAGTAATCTCCCTTGTATGAAATGTAAGCCAACCAAATCAATCTCAATAGACGAAGAATTTGTACATGGTTTACTCACAAGAATCATCTGATAATAACAGTCCATGATTGCCTGTTTGGGAAGTTTGGTTCAAATCATCATTTTTTTTTTATACAGTTTTTTTTTTTTAATTATTTACGCCGTAATTCTTCCAAAAAACTTTTCAATCTTTTCCTTTACTTTTAATTTTAATATCTTCTTTACAATCTCAAATTAAGAAAAAAAAAAATTAAAAGAAAGAACTACAACTCCCCCGTCACTGGTATATCCGTTAATATTGAATGTTATAGATTAGGGGCGTCTTTCATTCTATTCAATGTTTAGATTAGGATTTGATTAGCAATGAATACCCGAGAAATTGGCGTAGAAATCTATTAATAAAATTTTTATCCCCGTTCTGTATTCTTCCTGCTCAGACATTTCGAAAAGAAAAATAATGAAGGATAAAAACGCTCTACCCCAGCATTGAGTTGTCCCGACCCCTGCCAAGCAGCGTTTTTTTTTTTTTTTTTTTATCTGTAAACTCAATGCATGGAGATCTACTATAGAGTCCCACAGCATAATAATAATAATAATAATAATAATAATAATAATAATAATAATACATGCGGTATTGGAGGATAGATGGGTTAGTCTGAGATACACAATGTTTATGATCTGAATCTTTTGTTTTTGTTATTATTTTTTCACTCGAAATTCTCGTCGATTACGTCACCTGCTCAGGTGACTTTTCATAATTTCCGGTGCAAAAATAAACAGTCAAAATAAATAAATACAGAATAATATTTGCAAATTTCTGTTTATGATGCCAGTCAGATTTTAATTCATGCAATTTGTCTTTTCTCAGCTCGATTACGTCGTTTCATTTCCGCAACTTTTATGTATTTAAGGTCATCCATATAGAACTATTTTCAAACAAAGGAAATAACGCTTTTTGATTTATTTCTGAAATTCTTCAATCACACACACACATATGATAAAAACGTAATTTTAGAGAATGCTATATTTGTGGGTAAAAGTGCTCAGTATCGGAGATAGAGCGTATGTAAATATGAAATATAAAAGCCTATACTGAGGCCAACACCAAGCGGTGACAACTGGCCTGAAGATTGCGTTCGAGCATGAAACAGACTGTCACCATTTACTGTTAACCTCAGTGGTCATATATATATATATATATATATATATATATATATATATATATATATATATATATATATATATATATTCCTGTTTTCTTGCGTCAGCGGGTGAGCCAAAAATTAGGATGGGAAATTTAGCGTCTTTTTTCGAAAGTTCTTGAAAAAAATCATATAATTGGCCAACTTTAATGAAATTTTCAGGACTTATTCATAGATTAGTGAAGTTATTTAATTTTTTTTTTTTTTGAAAACTTGCGGAAATATATATTTTTTACATATGTTATTCTAACTTAATTTTATAAAACTTCAAGAAATTAAAATTCCACCTTCTTAATATTTATATTACTAAAAAGCAGGACTCATTGGAGAATTTAAATCATCAATTTGTTTTTGCCAAAGAGAAACACCATTTAGCGAAAATCTGTTATGAATCGTAAAAAATGCAATAAACTATAACATTAATGAATTAGAAATTCTTTTAATTGATTTTATAAATAAGATATATTAAGGGCACTATTGTCTAAAGAAAAAAGTATTTCAATGAATAATTAAATTTACAAGAATTGTTTTCATTTTTAAAAATTTTAATTAGAATAATTTATTAAATTTTAAATCTTTTAAAATTCTGTATTTGTTTCACAGTTTTAAATAATATTGTTATTAAGTTAAAACTTATTTACTAATAATAAATGAAAAAGGGCACTCAAGGTTATATATATATATATATATATATATATATATATATTATTATTAATATAACTGACAATGAATGTCAATTATGACTGATCATTAGCCGCTTTAATTTCGGGTGGAAATAAAGACAAAAATGTTTTTATTAAGCTGTTCCTTTATCTAAGCTTTCGGCTCACATGAGCCATCGTCAGAATGGTGATGTGGTCATTTAAAAAAAGACATTCACCATCAAGGATGATATTCTGTTATGTTAAGTTAGACGATTGCTATGCGAAGTTAAAGGTCGTGGAATAGCAGACGCAGTTCGTAAGTTCATAATGCGGTTCTATGACGTCATACCACGTCAGAGACTGAAATATTAACAACAGATCCCTCTGTATAGATACAATGTAATATGTTGTGACTCGTTTGAAATGTAAATTTGTTGTTGCTTTGTTTTATATATATACGTGTGTGTGTATGTGTGTGTGAGCGAATTTTTTTTAGAATTAAATCAAAATAAGTAAAAACATGAAAATCTGAAAATTTGCCTTTCTTAAAGCCAAATTTATTAGGATAGAAATTTTACAGAGAAACGTCATTTATTATATGATCCTTCATATGAATGTTTAAAGGAGTAGAAGAGGAAATCATAAAATATCTTTGAGCTTAATGAAAGAAAACTTCTAACACTTCCCCTTTTTCGTTGGCTTTTCTAAGAAGAGAGATTCTCTGAGTTTTCACCGGCTCTTGCTTTCCATTTACAATATTTTTTTTTTGTACTATACCCATCAATAAATGCGCCATTTTGTTATGACATTGGTAAAATGGTAGCTACGATACCCCTGTCGTATCCTTCCTAAATTTCTTTGTTTTCCTAAGAACAAAATGTAAATAAAATATTAATATTAAAACGGAAATTATAGTCGAAATATTATGTAAATTTTATTAAATATTTTATAAAATTTAATTATTTACATTGCTAATATAGTAGAATTGTTTCGCTCTGAATTAAATTGAACCCACTTATATACTCTACGTAATATATGTAAATATATGTACGTGTTTTAAGCCTTTTAAAATCATATGCAACTTCAATTGTATCCACAAAGCAGACTGAAATAGGCGATATTTTTGTAATTACTACTGAACAACCATAGTCAAGTAAACTGTGAGGCCTATCTAAAATTATAATGATGCCTGTATACCTTATACATGGTTGGAAGCAAATTCTGGCAATTTCATAGATTTGTTGATGATTTCCAAAAGAATTATAACATTGGATATTCTCCTATGTCCATTACAGTAACTTAGAATTTTACTTGCGAGAAAAATCTACAATAAATCTATGACCAGTGCATTGATTATGGCATGATACCCGATAATTGTTCTATGACCCTAGTATATGTAGTAAGACTGGTTTATCACACACACATAAATATATATACAGGCTGCGAGTGGTAAATTGTCAACGTTTTATATTTTTTATTTCACGCATGCGCCTTTTTGATTTTGAGTTTGTCGACTGTATAGTAGGGTCAGTTGGTCATAGTGTGTGAGAAAAAAAGCACCATGACGCAATACACTCCGCCAGAAGTGTGGAAACGGCATGCTGTACTATTTGGCATTCGCACCGGAAGCTACATTTCAGTGTGTTTGGATGTCAATCTGAGGACAGTGCAGAAGATTTGGAAAGAGTTTGACGAGTCTAATGGTGATTACTAGCTCGCAAATCTCTGATCATTCTGATAAGAAAAGAACTCCCGAATTTGTTGGTAAGGCACTCAGACTCAACACGGAGCCCTACATCAAGTACCTTGAGGAGGTCGTGCTGTCCTGCATCAAGATGGTTGCTGTTGGTAAACCTTATGTTTGACAAAAGGACACTGCAACATACTATACATGCAGGAGAACCCAATCTTAACTGTCAGACAATTTCTGCGACTACATCATTCCTTATATCTGGCCACGTAACTCGCCAGAGTGCAACCCCTTTGATTATTATGTGTGAGGCGGAGTTGTGCAAGAGCCCAACAAAACTTCTTGTAACATCTAAGAAGAACTGAAGACAAAGATTATGGTAGCATTCAACAATTTAGAGGGATTAGATTCATTCCCTTTGATGTTAAGACTTCGTTGTCCTTCTGAAACCCAACATAAATTTAATCATAACCCTAATTCTTTGATGGCGTTATATTACAAATCATCTGACAAGTGTTCTGAGTCTATCTTAATACAAACCTTTCATTTATTTTGCCATTCATGCTCATATTTAAACAGGATCTACATTTCCACAATGCATGCGCAATAAAATAAACTAAAAACCAAATGTTTATTCCATTCTTATTGAACTTGAAAAAGGTTCTAATTTGATCAATTTCATTGATCAACTTGGAACAATTTTCAAGTTCTTCATGTCGCTATAGAGATGACTATCAGTATTTTTTAAGCATTTCTTAGACTTGAAATTTTTATTCGAAATAAACTCAAAACAAATTGTTATTTTAATTTTTGGATGTAATTTCAAAGCCAGTTTTATGTAGCATACGTCAAGTGAAGGTGATACATTATAACAATGGGTTGCAAAGTACAATTCCTTACAACTGATTTACGGAATTGGCACGTGATTAACTTACTGATGGATCAAGTAAATGTAACCGTTCAAAAACGGGAAATTGAAAATAAAAGGTATCGTCCCTAAAAAAGGAAATATTTTAAAATATTTATTTGGGGTAAGGCATTTAAAACATACGCATTTCTTAAAAAAGCATTGCCATTTTAATTGTCCAATGTCTAGATATCCACTTATTTTAATCTGGTTTCTTGTTAACAAATAACAACACAATATACAAATAATAATAATAATAATGATAATAATAATGAACCAACAAGTTCAAAATGAAGTTTCAAGTGGGTGAAGAAATGCAAGTAAAGTATAAAAACTGAAGCTGCAAAAAAACTTAAAAATATAAAGTAAATGTGGATACAGAAACGATGGCAAAATAAACTGCTTCACGGTCAATACTTTGTCCGTACCAAACAATCGCCGTACACATGAGTGGCTACGTAGTGCAGGGTTAAAAGCTGAAACCGAAGGTTTTATTCTTGTTGTACAGGACAAGTGCTTGCAAACTAGAAATTACCAAGCACACATACTGAAAAATTGTGTTAGTCCAAAATGCAGATTCTGTGATAAATATCACGAAGCAATTAGCCATCTTGTAGCAGGTTCCGCGGTATTAGCACCTAATGAATATAAAACACGGCACGTAATAGTGGGCCAATATCTGCATTGGAATATCTGCAACATCTACGGAAAGAAAACTGCAAGAAATTTGTATGAACACCACCCAGATCCGGTTACGGAGATAGGACCTGTAATAATTTTATGGGACTTTACAATACACACAGACAAAAAAATCAAAGCTAACCGTCTTGACATCGTGATTAGAGACGGCAAAGACAATATGTGCCTTCTTATTAACATGGCAGTCCCTGTAGACTTTGAAGATCTTCAAAAAAACTATCAAAATACAAGGACCTTGAAATCGAAATCTCAAAAAATGTGGTGCATGAGGACATTAACACTTCAAGTTGTAGCTGGAGCCCTCATATTGATTGGAAAAGATTCCAATATACTCATCGAAGGAATCCCTGTCAGCCCATGCCTTAAAGAAATGCATCAAATTGTACTCACAAGTAGAGCCCATACCGTACATAAGGTTTTATCTATGTAAAACATGTGCGATTTTTTTTTCAAAACTGCTCAGTGGTAAATGTCATGATTCCATTTTTGACCTTACGTCTCTGGTTGGGACCGGGAAAGAAATGATTATGCACCAGAAATTAAAATAAAACAACAACAACAACAACAACCATAATAATAATAATAATACATCAACGTAGTCGTATGTGGAAAACACTAATTGTGAAGTCCACAATCCTTTCGATGACTTCAGAGTATGTGATTTGTTAGGGCTATATAAGGTTTTGAATTCAGAGTTTTGCTTTCTATTAGACGTGAAAAATTCGTCTGTCTGCTATTTACTTCATAGATGGGGTAGAGGGAAGAAATGGATTCAAATTTTAGAAGTTTTAACTTTGAAAGGTGTTGTGTAATGGTTAACGTCTCGGAATAAGTAATCGGAGAGCCGACTTCAAATTCCACAGGGGTTTGTTGCTTTCACATGCGTGCAAATATCCCTGGGAAAGGTATTAATCGTTACACTCCCACCAGGTATGTTGAATAGAAGTGTGGATTGGGTACTGTAGCCATGGTTGGCAACCTGTCTAACACAGAAAAAACAGCATCCCACTGCGGGAAATCTTCTCCCTACTCAGTCATAAATCACAAGAGACATGATCTACCTATTTTAAGTTATTTCTTGAATGAGACAATTTCTGCAATCAATCATATAAATTTCTTCCTCAAGGTTGATGTTCTTATGTTGTCTTGTGTTAGTTGATTTCCGGATTGTTTGAAGTAATTGTAAGAAATTTCAAATTTAGATGAATTCATTCCAAATATAAACGTTATTTAGTTGTTAGAATATATCTCACTTTATCGAGCATTCTCTATATATATATATATATATATATATATATATATATATATATATATATATATATATATATATATATATATATATATATATATATATATATATATATATATATATACTGTTTTGCTGTATTACACCTCCTCAGTGTGACTAGACAAGCCGGGACCGATCAGTGGGAGATTTTATACAAATGTTTAAGCTCTGTTTACAATATTAACTATACTTACTGGCCTAAATATCTGAAAACCGTGATATAGCTTGACGTTCCATACAGTTTATCTACAGAGGAGGCGTCCGGTTAGCAAAGTTAAATTACTGTTTTTATACGTCAAGATATATGACGGTTCCATGTATGATTCCTATCGGAGGACACATATTTTCTAGGAAATTCAGGCCACCAAATGTAGTTAATAATGTTTATTTTAAATAGACCATTTACTTAAATATTTTATCTATAAAAATAACGTATAAACAGGATATATATATATATATATATATATATATATATATATATATTAAAATGATTCCACTGAGAAAACCATTAAGAGTCTAAAAAATTACTTAACAACAAAACACCTCACTTACAAGTAGAATTCTTCATCCAATATAAAATATGTTTCGGCTGTAAATAATACTAAGGCATTGATAAAATTTGAAAAAACAAATCTATCAATCATATATATATATATATATATGTGTGTGTAAAGTTTAGGCAGCAAATTCTATGAAACTCCATTGACAAGGTCTGCCTGTTCAACATTTTTTTCGCTTTTGAATTTCTAATGTAGTATTGTAAATCGGGACTGAATTTCTGAAAAAAATTCCCTATTTCTGTCACACACACAAACATGTGCACACACACACACACACACACACACACACACACACACAACATGGAAAACCAAATTTGCAGACTTGCACATATATTGGCAGCATTTTCTAAGTTTTGAGTAAGTTGTACATCCAAATAAAACTGTTCTTAAACTGTTAAAAGAATCTTTTTTTTAATTTCTGTTTTTCTGCGACCACTTACCTTTATTATCAAAATCTTATTATATGAAAAAATCAATTATATGAAAAATATTTCAAGTGTCGTAAATAACTTGTCAGTTGAATCTAACGAAATACATTTATGTACACATACAATGACTTTTAGTCATGGCTCAGTAATGGCTTTGGATATTTTTGGTTTAGTTCGGTTTGGTTTGTTTTATTTTACGTCATATCAACTGGAATGGGTTATTTAATGCCGACAAGATATTTATTGCTGGTAATATTTTTTTTTCAAAAAATTATTGCTGGTAATAATGTATTGCTGATAACTTATATTCAAAAATTCATTGCTGGTAATAATTTTTACAAAAAAGTTTTGCTGATAATACAACTATTTCTACACGCTTTGACCCCAGTTTGGGGTTTAATTATTTGCCCATAGCTTGGAACATTATAGGTGCGACCACCCTGGGTTCTACGATCCTCAAAACCTCCAGATCAGAAGCCTTCCTGATGGATGTAGTTAATCGTCTTACCCAGGACGCGATATTTTTGGTTTTAATATATATATATATATATATATATATATATATATATATATATATATATGAATTCCTAGATGAAAGCTTTTAATATTTGTCTCGTTTGCATCTCATCAAGTGTCCGTTTCACTTTTCATGACATGTTTAAATCAAAATGAATTTTCATCAAGTACCTTTTATATTGCATCTTTTGTATCTCAATTCCTTTTATTTCCTAAGATCACTTTCCAGATTTTTGGCTTATCATAAATCTTTATCTTTGATATATGTTGTCTGTGAAATCAACAAAATCATATATTCTGTATGGACATAAATTTAACACAATACAACTAAAGCATGTAGAAAAACCAGATTGATATCTCGAAAAGAAACCGTTAACTAGCAAACAATACAAAACCAGTTTCAGAAATGTCTGCAGCTGTGAATACAAGAGAACGTCCATGAACATTATCAGGCAATTTAAAGAATCATTTGAGAGGAAAACACTATATCATCAATGCGATCTCTTTCAATGAATCTTGCAGTCTTAAAGTTCTCTTCTGTGACTGTAACTCATTATTTGGCAGCGATACGAACCAAAAGTACAAAAATAACAAGTGATTCTCACTTGCATTATTACAAATCAGACATTGCTATGAACTTGTCTTTCTTTATTCTCGACAATGATGAATTTATTTCTGAAATGTCTCATTGTGTTGAAAAAATCCATTATGATTAATATAAATGCATATTTTGATCAAAAGTACGTTATTTTTAGGGATTTAATTATCTTTTTACACGAAAATTCAACAACTATAAGGGTCAACGTAGACAGTTATTGTTAAAATGGTTATCACGAATGAGGTGTTTCACACAGTGAAGGTTGTATGAAGTGAAGACTATGAAGAAAGAAATCAATAGAGAATTGTGATCCTTGACTTGAATAAATTAAGATTATTGTGTTCAGGGAAGCAACCCCGCGGTATTCTGTTCCATGGTGCCTGATTGGTACTTTCTCATTACATTTGAAATACATAGGAAATGGAGATTCGACACCTTTGAAATATCATAGGCGTATCATAGCTGTAAAGCTCTGAATTGGTGGAACTAATGGACATTCCTCTGAACATTTACCATTGCTAATCGCGACAGAGATAATCATGCAATATTGCATCTGTTGGGCTGCAGAATGGCAAATAAGTATTCTCCTACAAGTCCGCAGAAACGATTTCGAATTCCTTCAAGACTGAAATGTTAGGGTTGAGAAGAACTAGTCCAAATACGGCAGCAATATCTTTGACTAGAATCTTACTCTTGTAATGATAAAGGATGGCTCAAGGATTCGGGTTGAATGAGCCAACCTTATAAAAGGACGGATTATATATAAGGGTATTTCATTAAGACGGATCAAAGTCAGCAGTAAATAAATCAGTGTTATTGGTAAAAATGTATTTATTTCTCTATTTGATCATGTTATTTAAGTCATGACAATTATGTGCAAAAAATAATATCGCCCAAATATCAGCCAAATCTGAAAGAAAAAGAAAACAAAATAATTAGACACTTTATTCACATTTAAAATCAGCCAAGTAACTGGAATACTCTTTATATGAGATACCTATTGAGATCTAAAGCGAACTTGAGCTCCGATTCTAGTTTATATAATGAAACCTTGTTTCGAAAGCAGCCATTTACCCTGACAAGAAAAATCGCAGGATCTGATCGGTGATGATGTACTACGTCGTTTTGTTGTGTTTTTTCAGACATTCAAAATTTTTAAACCCATTTCTGCTGTTAGATCTAAATTGAAAGCGACACCATCTGTCAGTCTCAGATCACCTTGATTTTTTAAAGTGCGTGTATTAACTGTGGTATCATCTGCATACATATTTACTAATGATCTGAGAATGGCCATTAGCAGATCGTCAATGTAAATTAGAAAGACCGAGGACATAGTCTTGGGGAACGACTGCGTTGATCTCATGAACTTCAGAAAAACTACTCATTATATAGCAAGTGTTCATAAAAAGCTTTACAAACTTATAAACTTCATTTCATTTAATCACTTTTCAGACCGAATTTATTTCTACTTTAAAGTATCTAAATTTATTTGTCTATATTTTTTAAATGAGGTATTGTAACACATGACCCAGGGGATAAAAGCGTTGGTTGATGACCTCAAATGACTTGACCCCAAAGAATTTTAAGTCATCCAGCAGAGAGAACAAAAGCCTGGAGACTTGAGTTATAAAGGTGAATTAAGTAAAACGGGTATATCCGAAGGAATGGCACGTAGAATTAGAACAATCTAATCTAAATAAAAACTTCGATTTGAAATTCCTACCAATATCGCCTGATGAAGGCCGAGGTGTACAACCACTGAAACGTTCGTGAATATGGTAATAAAAACAAATAAAAAACAGTTTGAACGACGATGTAAATATCTAAATGTAGCTAGCTATAAAAGTCAATCCTTCTTGCATATTTTGAGAGGACTGTACTCTGGCTATTTGATAGAGATACGTTATTCATGAATATCTGATTACGAAAAGAGCATTGATGGGTTCAGATCTTAAATAAGAAATCCGAAGTCATAATTTCAAATGTCATAAATCACTTTCACAATTTCAAAGGTGGGGTCGAAACTCCGTATACACGACTCGCAACATACTAATTAGTATTAAGATTAGTTTACTACTATCCTCCAAATTAGGGTTATTTTATTGTTGTTTCCGTAACAATTTTGTAATTTGTCGAGACTTGTAGGCAAGTGCGAAAAATACTATAATTTCGAGGCCTTACTAAAGTAGATCCAATCTTGGTTTTTATTTTTGTCTTCATCGCCATAGATCTCTATACAAAGTGAATGGAATAACATTGTCGAAAACGGCAAAATATATTGCAGTAGACGGCCTGGGTTCTATGTCAGTACAGTGGAAATTCAAGCCATCATTTAATTTCCTCCGTTTACGCCAGTATGAACAAAATTGGGAAAGATACAGGGTACGTTAAACAAGGGAACTGAAAATGGAATATCGTTAAGGTGAGTAATGAGAAAACAAATTTCTTTTCCCCATTTGACGTCGTCTGGGAACAGATAATACCAAGGAAATACTTTTGTCTTCTCTTATGATAGACTAAATGACCAGATCTTCTATTCGGCCAACGAGAACTCTGACTACTTCCGGTTCTACATCTCAATTGTTCTATCCGTCACTCTTGTCACTCTGCTTATGATTTTATATTGTCAGTAGCGGCTTCTTACTGTGGTCTTTCCAACTATTTTATCACGGGTCACTCGTTGTTACAGCCCATCTTCACATCACTACGTGCGACCTGGTTTCTCTCCAAGGGACGTTTTTTGACTCTTATCTTACATCCTGAAATCCATACCCTCCAGCCGAGTGACATGCGACTCTAAACTGTTCATGTATTTATATTACTTACATTATTTTCTTTTATCTTATATGTCGACAGACGGTGGTTATTTCGAAGTTCGAACATCTAGACTTTCCTGATGGTTTTCGTAAAACCAGACCCCGATAAAATAATATGGGCCACTTGATTTTAACGAGTGCCTTAAGCTAATCTAGTGGGGAGCAAGTATTTTATATCAACCGTTCAAACTTTATTTTTATCGACCGTTATGCATTTAACTTATTTCAATACTTACACTTAGTCATTTTAAGAAACGACATGCAAAAGTCGAACCTCATTCATACTTAAAAGTAACTCTTTATAATGATCTCCTTAAACCAAGACAGGCCCGATTCTTGGTATCCGTTATTTTTTTTTATTTCCGGGTCTGCCGTGGATTTCCCCTTGACACGACACACGAAAAGAACAATAAGCGAGAAACAATGTAGATGTATACAGATTTAGCACGAAAGTAGGGTGAACAAACATGGCTGCCGCCAGGTAGAAATATCGCCGTGTGTATCAGTTTAAATGTAAATGTTTGTGAACGCTATCCAATTCTTTTCCCTGCTTACACACACAGTTCGCCAAGTAGAAAAGAAAGGACAAAAGCATTGCTCTTCTTTTCCAGTGTATTCACTGTGCGTGAAAGTCACGTTCACCCCGACAGGTGTCGCTAGTGCGGAATTCTAAATGCCCAAGTGAGCACGCCCAAACAATAACTGCTTGATGTAAAATGGCGTCGGTTGAGGAGGTAGATAAGCCTGTGAATCGAAGATTCCGAATATGACGTAGGTTTCGATGAATGCTCCTTTCTTTGCGGAAACGATAAGGTGAAGGGAATCATGGGAAAGCAAAAGAGAAAAGCGAGTTAATGAACAGGAAAAGAAGGCGGAAATTTGCCGGATTTAAAAAAAGAAAAGAGACAGATAAGAATGCAGAAAAAGGGGATGGGATTTGGAGACTATCAATGCGAAAAACATGAAATGGTAAAGAAAAGATCATTGAAACAAATAGGTCAAGAATAGAACTATATATATATATATATATATATATATATATATATATTACGATTACGACTAGCATGAAACAGCCTGTCGCCTTTGAGTGTTGACTTCAATGTTCACTTTTATATTTATATTTGCTCTATCTCTGATATTGAGCAGTTTATCCCATAAATATAGCACACCTTAAAACTATATTTTTCATATATATATATATATATATATATATATATATATATATATATATATATATATATATACCCTTTTATGTTTGCAGGAAAAACTACACATCATTAAATTTCTAAATAATAAAAAATTATTAAACCATAGGCAGGAGTTAACGGTTTTTGCAGACATCAACAAACTTTCGCATTAAATAATTAGCATATAAAAAAAATCCCATAGCTAAGTAAAATTTTAAAAGCAAAGCCAAATCATTAAATAGGAAAAACCCTTTTTTTGTAGTCGTCAAAAACAAAAAAAACAAATTGAAATTCAGTGCAATGCGATCTGTATATAAAACACCCACTTGAATAAACAAATAAATAAATAGATAATCAGATGAACAATAATAAAAGACAATTCCCCAGACACATAACGATTGTAGGCGCGCCATAAAAATATCCCTCACTGGGAACTAACTAAAGGGTGACCGCAAACATTAGCCTTGAAATAGATACCCTACTCAACCTTACCAAAACCTCTTAGAAGATGATGAATCTATTGATAAGAATTAACTCTCTGACCACTTAACGAAGGAAAATAGTCTAGCCACTCCCACAACAACGAATTCCAAAATGACCGGACCTAAAAGTACACGTAAACCGACGAATAGCTTATTCCTAAAATTTCGCTTGAAGATGAAACGGGACTAAACACCACAATCCAACTTAATTTTAATAATTACTTGGATATTTCGGCTCTCGTTTTTGAAACATGAGAACTATTATGTAGCGAAGGAATCATATTTTTAAACAAAAAATATTATTATAATATAAGCTCTACTTCTGTATGGATCACTCTCTTCTTAAAAATAAAAAAAACAAAAAAATACTAAGGAACCCCGGATTATGCACCCAACATGTTCTTTTCTATTTTCTGCATACCTACGCACGTACTATTAGATTTTCTTTCTTATACGTTGTTGGTTTATTAATTTGAAATATTGGATTACCGCATGTTCATGTGTTGGTACCGTTGTTGTTTATTCAAATATATTTATATGACTTGTTCTAAAATTTCCGAGCTTTTGATTGAAGTTGGAGTGTTTACTTTTATGCCTAATATTTCTAATGCTCGTAGCTGTGTTTACAACTTCTGTCATATAGCACATTTTAATATTAGTGCGGATTCGAGGGATTTCCTGTTTTGTCAGTCGTGTTGGTTGCTGATATCTGATTTAATTGGTAATTTATTAGATAAATGGCACATTAAACGGCAAGATATATTAGTGGTTGTGAAATCTATCTTTGTTTTGATTGAATTATTATTATTATTATTATTATTATTATTATTATTATTATTATTATTATTATTAGAGAAGTATAAGCAAAACTGTTTAGCAGAAATTTTGATTTTATTATTTTATTTTTTTTCTGTGTCCTTGGTGAGGTTTATAGATTATTTTTTTAAAAAATAAGCGATAAGTTTTATTTGTTTATTTTTGTCCTTCGGTGATATTTATTTATGTATTAGACTTTTATAATTTGTTCGTCTAGTTTGTTGTTACTTTGCAGTTGATTGCTATAGAATAATTTAATAGCATTTTTACATTGTTTATTTTATTACTGTTTGTTTTATTTTTTCTAAGCTAACTTTAATTTGTTTGTCGACTATGTGGTTAGGGAAATTATTGTTAATTATTGTTCATTTTATGTTTTTAGTTCCTTAAGAAATATTGTGTACAGAGCATATTACATGTACTCTATTTATTTATGAGGTCTGCTTTTGTGTCGCTATGGGCATTCATTGTATTGTAGTTAAGTAGGCACTGGTTTAAGTTGATTGTTATTTTTTGAGACGTAGATTCTAAAGTTTTTGCTATTCAAGTCAATTAGTACGTCTACAAATGGAAGTGAAATTATGAACGCAGTCATATTTCCTAGATCGACATAGAAAATAAGACAAGTATTAAATATTTTTGAGTTTATTTTGTTAGGCCGGAGTGATAGATGTTTATAGGCACTTATTATTATTATTATTATTATAATATTTCCTTTGGTTTCTGGTCTATACTCATTTCTTTCCTGGTCTCAACCAAAGACCTAAGGTCAGAAATGAAATCAGGATATTTTACACGGAGGTTTCATTGACCCCCCCTCCCCCACCTTCCCAAAAAATCCTAAGATCACATACATTTTACATAGAAACAACACTTGTAAGGTATGGGCTGTAGTTGTGAGCACAATTTTTTGTATTTCTATAAGGCTTGGGATACCAGAGATCCCTTCAATGAGTCTATCGGAATCTCTTTCAATCAAGCCGAGGGCTCCAACTACAACTGGAATTGTTAATGTCCTCAAGGGCCATATTTTTGAGATTTCGATTTCAAGATTTCTTGTCCCAACGAGTAGCTCTTCTCACAAAAATCTGATTGATTCCATAAAGTGTACAATTCGAGAACCTTTGATGTGTGACGTGTATATATATATATATATATATATATATGTGTGTGTGTGTGTGTGTGTGGATATATATATATATATATATATATATATATATATATATATATATATATATATATATATATATCGTGTACGTGTGTGTAGATACTGTCTTTTTTTTTTTGCTTCTGTGTTATCTTCAAGCATAATTTGAAGATCACAGTGGAGCGTTAAAACTCTCAGACACCACGCAGTGTTGATTCCTGTGTCCACAATATTTATACCTATAAACACACCATTTCCAATATTGAATATTTCTTTCCTTTAAATACACCAGCATTTTAACTACACACGCGCACACCCCTATATATATATATATATATATATATATATATATATATATATATATATATATATATATAAGCAATATTCATTACACTGCTTCACCTGAAAGTAATCATTTATAGTCGTCTTGATAGTATCTCTTATTTTCTTTCTCCATGTAAAAAAAAATCTCCTTCCTCCGGCTTACGTTGTAAGATTTCTATTGCCGAATAAACGTCCGTAAATAATTAATTGCATGTGTTTGACCACAGAGCCAATCGAACATCTAACCTTATTTCTTTTGCTTTTGTCCTTCGACTTTCGTGAATTTTTAATAACTCAGGACAAACTTCAGGTTCTCAGTTCTGATATCTATAAGTCTTTAGCACAAAACTTCTTTGGAAGAAAAAAGATCGGTGGTTTTCCAATTGTTTCTCACGCTTAAATAGATCATTTATTAAATTATATATATATATATATATATATATATATATATATATATATATATATATATATATATATATATGTGTGTGTGTGTGTGTGTGTGTGTGTGTGTGTGTGTGCGTGTGTGTGTGTGTGTGTGCGTGTGTGTCTGTGTGTGTAAAACAAAGGTGATATTTAAATATATTACTAAATTTATATGGAGAACAAACGGTCCATATGAAAATAAGCTTATCATCTTATTTGGAAATGCTCACAAGTAAAGTCATGTTTCTTTCCATATCTAAACTTTAAAATGTTGTTTCTAGCTTAAGTTACATGATAAGGAAGGATGATCATACTGTAAGAATCTTGACTGATCTGGAATTTTTTAACAACAATATTTGCAATTCTGAACTCGAATATTTGCTCATTGATATTTAATATAAATTATTTAGGACAGCCACTAATGATAAGTAAGCAGCTGAGCTAGCGTCTAACATCGCTTTTTTACGAAAATAGAAATCTAAATGGAATAATAATAGATCGATAAAATTTAATGGAAACGTAGTTTTTTAGATAATAGTTAATATTAGAATTTTTATGTTCTCGGCATGACTGACATCAGAAAATCTGGCAAGATGACCAAACTGTAGATTTTATTTTGGAAATAACTTTTGCTCGGCTCGAGTGCATTTCAGCGTACACTCTTAAGTAAAAAAATAGCTATTATCTGTCTCATCTGTTTTCACAATATATTTCGCCCGTGTATAGTTCTGCCTTTTTAGAGTTGGTTCTCAGAATGTTGTCGAATATTGCGACGTTTTTTTACTCAAGATAATTATGACCTTTTATTTTAGGATTATCGCTGCTGACCCCTCAGTGATATTCAACTACGACATATCTTTTTGAATTTCGAAACAATTTTTTGCTACCTCAAACATGTCCAGTAAACTTGAGTACGAAATCCATCCTGCTCTTGTTGATGGAGATGCAAAAAAAAATCTACTACCTTATTTTTCCTGACCTGATGCCCAATAAAGAACTTTAAATCTATAGTCCTTGGAAATTCTATTCTACTGGATAAAGTTTTCCAAACTAAGAATCGCTTTCAACTAAGTTTGGCATGGTGATACTAAAATTCGGCCTGGGCTTCGTTCATTGAAACATCTGGCAAAAACCAGTCTCAATCATTCGCATTTTATATGCGAAGAATAAATGTGTTTACTTCGAGCATGCTTGTAAGTACGAACCAAAGCAAATTAATTAATCGGTAATAATCGATTGTTATCGAGGTCACATTTCTCGCAAAGATTGATTTTCAAAATTGATTTGAAAAAAATATTGATTTTATTTCTTTGCGTGTGGCATTTGCCTCTTGATATTGATATTATTGCTTTACGTGTGGCATTTTCGTATTAATGTTGATTTTGTATCTCTACGTGTGATATTCGCCTTTTAATATTGATTTTTTTACCTGTAACATTTTGATTTTGATTTTGATTTTGATTGTGTATCTTTACGTGTGCCATTTGCTTTTAATACTGATTTTCTTTCTTTACGTCTGTCATTTGCCTTTCAATAATAATTGTATTTCTGTTCGTGTGGTATTTGCCTTTTAATACTGATTTTGATTTAAATGTGTGGAATTTGTCTTTTAAAATTGATTTTGTTTCTTTAAATGTGGCATTTGCCTTTTAATATTGATTTTCTTTAAATGCGTGATTTGCTTTTTGATACTGATTTTGTTTCTTTACGAGTGGAATTTGCCTTTAATATTGATTTTCTTCCTTTATTTATGGGATTTGCCTTTTGTTATTGGTTTTGTTTCTTTACGCTTGATATTCTTTTTCTTTCTTTTCGTGTGGCATTTACCTTTTTATATTGACTTTGTTCGTTTAAGTGTGGGAATTGCCTTTCGATATTTCTTTTCGTTTCTTTCTTTTGGGAAATGCATTTTAATATTGATTTTCTTTCTTTACGTGTGGCATTTGCCATTTAATATTGATTTTGTTTCTTTAAAATTGTGTTTTGCCTTTTGATATTGATTCTGTTTCTTTACGTTTGGCATTTGCCTTTCAATACTGATTTTCTTTCGTTTAATGTGGGATTTGTTGCTTGAAATTCATTTTCATTCTTTACGTGTTATAGATGTTTTTAATATTGATTTTCTTTATTTATCTATGACATTACCCTTTTGATACTGATTTTGCTTCTTTACGCATTTACCTTTTAATACTGATGTTCTGTAAATGTGGGATTTGCCTTTTGATATTGATTTATTTCTTTAAATATGACATTTGCCTTTTAATATTGATTTTCTTTAAGCATGGGATTTGCCTTTTAATACTGTTTTTTTAATGTACGATTTGCATTTTGTTATTCATTTTTTTACGTGTGGCATTTATAAATTTATACCAATTAATCAAATAAAAGGGTTTTCATCTTTGTTAAGAATGCTACCTTATTAGACATTGTGCACGTTCTGTCATTATAATTTTTAATTACAACCTAACGTTTCTTGAAATTTCAGTAATTTAACTAGTAAGATAAAATTTGTAAAATCCATTAACATCGTAAGAGGGTCATGTAGTCTAGTTTCTTATTATTATAAATTTTATTTTAGTAGATTGAGTTGCTAAGTATATATTTTATTTTATTAAACAGTGAAATTAATAACCAGCCTAAATCAAGGTGCCACCAACAGGAATCGAACATACATCCCTTTTATCATAAGGGAAACCACACTACGAACGAGAGTGTGAGCCAACCAGTTCAGCTACCAGCCAGATAGGGCAATGGTGGAATTACCCACTCAAGGAAAGCGCATTTTCTCGTTGCAATTTCTATAAATCCATAAATGCTAGCTACTGTTTCGTACCTGAAACGTAAACAATCGTCATTTAGGGAATTATTTTTATCCAATATTATTTTTATTACTGTAAATCTTATTTTTAGTGGTTACAGGATTTTGAGTTGCTATCCCTATTTTTATTTCATTAACCAGTGAAGACAAACAGCCTAAATCGAGAAGAAAATATTTGCAATAACTTGTAGTCAAATATTATTGATACATATGTAGACTAGGTATAGTCAAATTTATGCATATGTGTAATCCAAATATTTCTCTGAAATCCTTCATTAGTTTTCAAAAATTTAGAGAAAATAAAATAGTGGTTAGTAAATATAACGCTGTGGATATACAAAGTGAGTCAAATGAATCCAGGAAAGCTGTATTTTTAATACTTGTTTTGCTGATTATTAACTTCTTCGTTAATTGTTTTTGCCTTGCAAGTTATTGCTGAGCGTTACGAAATCTACCCCAAATTGAACCATGAATTGTCTTCCAGTGAATCAACGGCCGTGAAATATTACTACAAAATCTAATGGAAATCAATCGATGGTGGCAGGCCATTTAACCCAAACCTTGTTTATTGTAAAAAAAAAAAACTTCTATCAGTAAGAAATTGACTGTTTAAATCATTATAAATTTTGAGAAAATTTATATCGAACTGCGTATGTGCATTGATCACGAATGTGGCACTCAAATAATGTAAATAAAAGAGCTTTATGTGATTCTTGATTAATTTTCTCTAAAATATATGCTTAGATAAACATGCATTGCATTGATTTCTACCTTCTAATACACAATGATACATATCACAAACACTGAACTGGTAATCTGTAAAACAGAAATCAAGTACTACTTTTTATTCATCCTGCTTAATATAAATAATTTGCTTATGATTTTAAACTGAAATGCATAACAAAATTCTGTTATTAGTGTTTCGTTATCTTCCAAACTCGGAGGAAATTTCTCTCTAGAAAATGAACGTTTCTTGTCATGTTTTTCATCGGGACTTAAATACGAAATGTTAGTAAGAATTAAGAAACCACCTCAATAACGAAGAAAAAATCAGTTGATAGAGAGATTTTCATATCGCTGTCTTTTATTGGAAGTTTATCGTGAACATTTTTATATTTGAAGATACTAATGCTCACCTGACATTACACATATTTTAAACTATTGTCATGTATCTGTTTTAGGATGAACTCTTAATGTGGCATCGTATGTAGGCTTCAGATATAAACTCATTGCCGAATATATACGGTTCGAATATATGATTTTCTCGATTTTGTAACTGTATTGAAGCAAAGAAAATAATATTCTGCATGTTTTATTCTTGTTAATCTACAATTCACAATTAGAAAAAAATGAAACACTTGAAAACACATCGATCATAATTCAGAATTAAGGAGTATTATTTATATAGTAAGAAAAAAAATGTTTGGAGTGAAGTTGCGGGTCTTTCTAAATATAAGAAGCTGAAAATAGAAATTGTAAGAATGTGACATCCACTATTACAATAGGAACAATAGAAAAGATTAAAATGCATTAAATCCATGGAACGCCAACACTATCTATGATACAAATGATTGTACTAACATAATCAGAATAACCCTCTGAAGGTATTATGCCCAATAATATTCCAAGAGAAATGTTTCTTTCGGGTTCCAGGAAAAACAAAAAGACGTATACACACATTTATATCAAACGGAAATTCAAGAAAATGGAGAAAATTTTAATGAACATTATTTATGCCGTAAGTAGAAAGCAGTAGTGTAGAAATCTGAAGAAATAAGCAAACATCAATATATTTTTAATCCCTCGGGTTGAAAACTTTTCAATAACCGTCATTGAATAATCTTACGAAATCGAAATTAGAATTGATGGATACCTTGGTGATGGTGGTAGGATATTTTAAATTTTTTGATCAATTTTATTATTCTTCATCATGTAGTGAACTTCATATCTAATAGGCTGTTGATGAATCTTAACGGAAAAAGTATCCTGGCAAAATTCAAAATATTTATAGACTTGCAGTAAATCAAGATTTAATAAATTAGCTTCATAGATAATTTCTAGTAGAATTAATTTATTTCCCATTATGTTTGTTCTCTATAGTGACTACGGTTAGTATTGTTATAAATAATCAAGAGTGGTCTCCCGTTTTTTGTTACTCTTCTCTCTGAGAGAGATATTTCTGTTTAAAAGGGCACTATACGCGAACCTTCTATTCTCATTTGAATAATTTTTTCTTAAAACCGACATCTGCGTACTTTTGTCATTACAAGTATATACATACAATTTATTTTCTAAGTTTGGATAATTTTAATACAAAGCATCAAGCAGCTCACAATATATATTGTTATACTAGAACATACCTATTCTATTGTAAATAGACTCTCCCACATATAATAAGTAGTAGTAGCAGTCGCCAGGGGGATCAGTGAGTCAGTCGATGTCGGACAATAAAGTATCAACAACTAGATTGCTGCGTCATTACCTATTATTTCAAGTTCCTAACGTTTTGTACGTCGAACCGTTTTAGGACCAACTTAGTAAAATACAAGCCTCCACTGTGGAAAAACTACTCACAACAACACACACACACACACACACACACACACACACACACACACACACACACACACACACATATATATATATATATAAATGATCCCACATTAAATATGGGCTAAACTTAATTCAATTAACCAAACGAGAACAGGTATTTGCAGCTTTTAAAAAAGTTAGCCGAGTTTGCCACCGAATGGGCAAAAATGGAGCAGCAATTGAGAATTGTAATCACTAGTCCGTAATTGTACTGCGAGGACTGTTTGCTAAATATCAGCTACAGGAGAGCTTTCGAGTTCATAACTACTTCATATGGTATATATGATGTACTTGTACTGCTACTTGCTATAAAATATATATCATTTACTGCTAAATGATTTTAACTATATGTACAATATAGCATTTACTGTTAATAGGTATAAAATATATAACATTTACTGCTTGATGATATAAAATATCCACTACAGAATTTACTGCAAGTTGATATAAAAATACCATATACCAACTGTTGTGTATTTGTACTTTTAAGTCTTCTAATAGAATATCGTGCATTTAAACGTTGACTATCTGGCTTACGGTCTAGATGCCTTTCCACCAGGCTATCGGCTGCCATTTTGAATCGAGTCGCAAACGCCGTTGCAAAAGACGTGCCTCACGTTTTTCGCTTTTGAAAAGTCGTGTTGTTTGTGTCATGTTTTCTGTTAACCAGCAGAAAAAAATAAACAAGCCACATAATCACAAGTTTATTTATCATTTTCGCTTTTTTTCCCTTTTGGTGTACAAAAATCAGAGAGTCGTGGCATATCAGCATCGAGGGAGAAGAAAAGTGCAGATTGAACATAAAAAAAAGCAAAAAAAAAATTTAAAAATGATTATTTTCCACAACTCAGCGCAAAAATACAATAAAAAAAACGTAATAATTTTTACTTTACTTTCTTCATCTTACAAACATTTTTTAATCGAACAAACACTTTGTTTTTTTTCGCACCTCAATATATACAGTATATTTATTTCTTCGATTACTTACATTCTAGCAAGATTATTTCAGCATAGCAATTCAAAAACGATGCAAAAATATAAAAAAAAATATTTTATCAAAGAAATGTAATCGTTTGCCTTTGTTGATATATACCTCTCACTATCAGCGGCCATTTTTTATTTCATTTTCTCCTCCACATTTTTTTCTCTCGTCACTTTTGGATTGGGATAAAGGTTCAAGCCTCACAGGCTTTAATATATTATTAACAAGTATTATTGACATGGTAAGTATAGATAGGTAGTTTCTGCGAATGGAAACTTGGATTAATGGCTCGGGTGGTGGCCGACGGAGGACGTGTTATCTTCCGGTCATCAGGAGAGAGACGGCAGTTAGGAGCCGTAGCGAGAAGAGACCAACATATTTTGCAGGTTCTTGAGTTGTCCAGGCGTCAACAGCGTCAATCTGATAAAAGTGAGAAAGAAAGAGAACTCGAGAACGTTACAATAATTCGTTGTAAATAATTAAACCATCAAACATGGTGGAAATATCGCCGCTGTGCACCATGGGAAAAGAGATGTATGTAAAAAAAAAAAAAAAGAAAAGAAACTGATATGCGTTCAAGAATAGAGATTAGTCAACAAAATTTGAATACCGGATTATGTTGGTGACGGAATGAGTTTGTTTGTTTTTACCATTTGTACTGCTTTGTGTATATGATTCGGAAATACATTTTGGAATGTATTACTGTTCATAAAATATACGTGTGAATTATATTCGGTTATATTTCTTTCATGTCAATACGTTGTAAAGTTTATCAAATAGATTCGATAAATTATGTTTGAATTTCAGTTTCCGGTGGATGCGCTTTTCTTCTATGTTCTGTGTCTCTTCAGGTTGTTGGTGATCAAGGTGCTTCACAATTTCATATCCTATATAGATATTAATAAATTTTGTCTTTTTATTATATCTCCTAAACCTTGCTCTACCATCAATTTACTCAATTTGCTAGATAGCCTATGCGTTGTTTTCAACTGTCCCTTTAGCCTTCAATATGTCCTGTGAGTGTCAAATTTTCTAAGCCCTCTTACCTCGTCTGCACCAAAAATTTCAACTGTGTTTTTTCTTGGTCGATAGTATTCACAGAATATTTCTGTAGAACCACATTTATGATGCTTCAAGTCTCTTCTTCATCTGCGAGGTGATTGTCCATCATATACGAGAACTTATATTATATAACAGCTTTTCTTTGTTTCTAACGAAATATTTCTTTTTCATAACACTTTGCTAGGGTCTTGTAAGGCATCTTTTCGCTATCTTAATTCGCATTCGGGTTTTAATGTCGCACATACATTAAAAAAATAAAAACTTTAAAGAAATTTGTGAATCCACTAACGGCATGAGGTATGCAGAATTGCCAGAACTTCCAGTAAAGGTAGTAAAGTAAAGCCAGAAGATAGAAGGTAGGGCTGTTTTCAGGAAGATGCGAGATACAAATTGGAAACGTTCGATTCTACCAAGAACATAAATTTAACTTTGAAATGTTATACAATGGAAAATGAGACATAGAAATTCGAAGGCGCACTGGAGAAGTGAAAACATACCTTCTAAAATTAAGCAAAGTATTAAGAGACAGATATATTTCGCTAGAAACAAAAGTGATAACATCTCATGTAATATCAGTCGTCGTATATGGTAATGGATGTGAGCCAATTTTTTCATAGATCAGGAGGGCATTTGTAGCAACGGAGATGTGGTATTACAGAACACTGAGTATACCATGGACTGGATATGTGAACAACGATGAAATCTTAAGGAAAGTGGAAACAGAAAGGACGCTTGTGCTTAAGATCAGAAAGAGACAACAAACAGTCCTGGGAAACATGATGAGGTAAGATGTCTTCGAGTCATTGGCAGTTAAATGATATACTGAAGGCAGAAGAGTCAGAAGGAAATAATGGGTAAGTTAATCTAAATGAATGGCCGATGACAGAAAAGGATGGACAGTAAAAGGAAAACACTACTTAGAGCTAAGAGTGACAGGACGTGGTGGAGAGCCATAATAACCCATATCACAGTACATAAAAGAAGAAAAATGAAGAATTTTCCACATTTTGTTACGTTGCAACCAGATTTTTCAATGTATTTTATTGGGATTTTTGCAATGGACCGACCCAAAATAGTGCAGCATTTTGACGTCGGGAGAAAATATTACATACTTTTCAAAAGTGTTCAGTACATATGTATTCACACTCCCTATTACCGTGAAACTTTTAAGTCAGTTCCCAAGGAACCACTTGCCCTCGGAAGTCATGTAATTATTAACTAGAGTCCACTTCATAATGACGATTTATTATGAGTATAGAAAAAAAAAAAGTGGAAAAAGAGTTACGATCCTTGATTCTGCACTCTCTATTTAAATACATCTGTTCTGTGAAAGCCTCAGAGGGTCGTTAGAGAACATTACCGAACAACTGATATCAGGAAGACCAAGGAGCTAGCTCACGAGTCTGGTCAACGATAAAGTTGTAGAGAAATAAAAAGCAGGGTTAGGTTTCAAAAAATATCATATGTTTGAACATCTCAAGGAGCATTATTAAATACATCATCCGAAAATGACAATACAAGGTCATCTACCTAAAGTGGAATACGAGGTAAACATAGAATTAATCAGAAAATCAAACAAGAATCCTTTGGCAAAGCTGTCGGGTCAAAGATCTACATTTTTAGTGTGAGAATCTGTCCACAGGACAACTATTAGTTATGCACTCCAAAAATCTGTGACAAGAATAAAGCCATTGTTGATAGAAGGCCATAAGAAGTTTCGTTTATAGTTTGCTATAAGCCATGTAGGATCGACGGTAAACTTTGGTCATATGAGACCAAAACTAAACTTTCTGTCCATAATGTAAAACGCTACATGTCGCAGAAATCTAACACTGCATGTCATATCCTGAGTACATCATCCTCACCACCGTAAAAACATGGCGACAGCATCATATTATGGTGATGCCTTTCTCCAGATGCTGCTCCGTGTTGATGGAAAGGTGGATGGAGAAATTACAGAGCGGTTCGCAATGAAACCTGTTAAAATCAGCAAAAGACGAGAATGTTGCCTTCAGACAGAAAAACGACTCTAAGCATGCAGCCAGAGATAGAATGGAATGGTTTAGATCAAAGCATATTAATCTGTTAGAATGGTCCATTCAAAGCACAGACTTAAATCCAATTACAAGCAGTCACCATCCAATCTTACTGGGCTTGAGCTATTTTGCAAAGAAGAATGGGCAGACTACAGATTCTAGATATTGGTAGGTACATAACCTGAAAGACTAGAAGCTTTAATTACAGTAAAAGCTGATACTATAAAATATTGACTCGGGTGGTTCAGTTGAATGCTTGTTGTCCAAAATATTATTTGTCACAATAAAGTGTATTTTGCACTATCAAAACATTTCGCATTTTGTGTTGGCAAAATTACCATTTATGTTAATTTGAATTCCAGTTAGTAATATGACAAGATGTAGAAAAATTAAAAGGTGGTGACAACTTATGTAAAATATTCAATTTTCTTTGGTCGTTTGCATTTATTGATGAAAAAGAAAATATTTTTTAAAACACCTTCAACTTTGATTTTTTTCCTGATTCCCCCGTTCCGCTAATGAATCTTATGAGGTCGAAAGCTTGGAACAATAAAATATACATTTTGGTCAATTTTTCCACACACAACAACCACAATTGTGAAAGTCTATTCGTATATCATTAACGATAATAATAATAATAATAATATATTTTTAATAATACAACGTTTATAAATTTCATGTATAATATGTCTCTCGTATTTGTATAAGTTTGGTTTGTAATATAACTTTTTGTTGTACTAGACTTCACACAAAATTATTAATAAAAAATGTGCAGATTTTATCTTGCGTTCGGCGTTTGTTTTTTATTTCTTAAATATTTTAGGCGGAAAAAAAGAAAAGATTAAATTGTTTTCATTTTTTTTTTTTCCAATGGAGAATTGCATTTTTCTACGATGTAAACATATTAAAAGAAAAAAGAGAAAACATGCTTCTGCTGTCCTTAACCCTAGTCTGTGTAGTTCATAGCCTTCTTCTGCAGTTGTCTGTCGATATGTGTTCATGTATAGCTAGAAACATGCTGACACATACACTTGTGTGATAAATCCCCACTCAATCTCACTGAGAGATTTTATAAAAAATGGATTAGAAAGTTCACAGGAGAATATTACGGAAGTAACGGGTGGCAAAATTAAGATTCTTTTAAATATTCGCGTGTTTGCAATGTCATATGTCAATAATACACACACACACACACACACACACACACACATATATATATATATATTATTAAAATTTCGTATATTTGAAGGGGAAGCAGACACATACACAGAAACACACACACATAAACACATATATATATACATAGTTATTCGAGATCCGTCGATATAATAGAATCTACAATTCTGAACTACGTAATCGTTTCAATGGCTGTACAGTATTCTTTTTACAGGGGCTATATATCGATATTAAATTTTGTTTTGTCCTTGTCTGAGACTGTTTACCAACAATGGATAGATAACTCAATCTGTGCTGCTATGTAACCCATGGTTAGTGGGAAAATAAATGGATTCAAACTTTTCGAAATATATTTCTGCGAAAATGAATGTAACGAAATCGACCGGAATTCGAACTCCGTTCGCTGATTTCTTTTTCCAAGATCCTAAGCCTTTCACACATATATATAGACATACAAAAAAGGAGAATAACACTGCTGGATAAAACACCTTTGTGGCTATAAATTTAACATTTAGTAGGTTGCAATACTACTTAAAAGCATTGCCAATCGTCTAACTGTGATCATATGCACTATTTGGTTTTCGTAATGTATCGAATAATGTCAGTGCGCAAAACGTTTGCTCTTGGAAGGATTTCATGCACACTTTCATATCAGGACGGTTTACCAGATTACCGTTCAGCTGATATGTGCAACAGGGCCTCCCAAAATTATCTGTTGTTGGCAAGTAACACACACACACACACACACACACACACACACACACACACACACACACACACACACACACACACACATATATATATATATATATATATATGTGAAATAATAAAAAGTTCTCATCAACTTGATAGACTAAGAGGTGTTCAGGAAAATGCGTGTGTGTGGAACTGATTAAATGTTCGAAAAAATTATTGTGTTCAACTGCTTCTTAAAAAAGATATTCTTATAAAATAATATTGCATACTTCATGATGCAGTGGTTTAACAAAATTTAGGTTATCTTCTTGAATGACTAGAGGATTATCTGTTATTTTTAATTTTCAAGCTGCTCGCTTTATTTCATTTTAATTTTCATTCTCTCTCTCTCTTTATATATATATGTATGTAAATTTTATAAAGAAAGCTTCAGTCTACAACAATAAATCCCAACTCTGTAAACTCTGTCTGGAGGATAAAATAGGTATAATCACCTTCCCAGACCAACAAAAATTACAAAATAAACGACCAGAATTTATTTCAAAATGCAGACACGTAAGCAAATGTCTACTAAAAGTAAAAACAAATACGAAAAAAATTAAACAGAAAAATTCTAAATAAATAAGTAAACAAATGAAGTAAATATTAAACAAGTTAATAAACTACTAATTCGCATATAAATGCAAGTAAATGTAATATTAACAATCCTGAAATAATAAAGTAATCAATAATAAATAATGAGTCTAAAATGTTAAACAACACTATTTAAGACATTTTTTATGTTTATACGCTCTTTTTTCTTCTTTTTTTTATAGATACAAATATTTAAGTAAATGCTCTGTTTATTATAAACAGAACATTTACTTAAATATTTGTATGTATAAAAAAACAGTATGACGTCATTTGTTTATATTTGGATACGCATTGAGCAGATATGAATGAATGTGAGAAAATCATGGAGAATTGTGTTTAAAAACAGTAAAATCGACCTTGCTAACCGAACGCTCCTCTGTGGCTCAATCGGTTAAGGCACGTCAGGCTATATGACGGTTCCGTATAGGATACAGATTATATCGGAGGACGCATATTTTCTATGAAAATTTCTCGGACACTCAGGCTGGTAAATGTTGTTAATACTGTTTATTATAAACTGAGCATTTACTTAAATATTTGTATCTATATAAAAAAAGAACGTATAAACATAAAAGTATGTCTTAAATAATTGTCGGACTTTGTCCATTTCATAATGTAAAACAACACTCTGAAAGAGCGACAAATAACCACATCCCGATCCAAAATTATTTCTACTTAATTGTCTCCAGAATAATTGGAAGCATAATTTGTTAATGTCCATCCAATAACCATTAGGATAAAACAATCAAACGTCTACAAATAATGCACCATTGACCAGTATATATAAATTTTCCATCCAAATTAGATGGCCTGAAGATTGCGTTTAATCATGGAATATAAACGCACATAAATATATAGATATATATATATGCGTGTGTGTGTTTGTGTATGTGCGTAGTGTGTGTGAAAGGTTGCTGAAAAGTTTTTGAAATTCTTATATTTTGTCTTTTTCTTAGATATGGAAAATATATCTATCTGCTAAAATTTCTGCAGTTCTTGCGCATTCAAGTTCTCTCTAGAATCTTATAGTTTTGTTATATTTTAAGAATTGGTTGCGTAGTCTAAATTTATCTTTAACCTTATTGTATACACATGAGCAGAAACTATCCGCGTGTGATTATTCAGTGAGCAGCGAAACGTCGTTGACTGAGTTTCTATCGGGATACCGTCGCAAAGAATAACAGTACATATTTTTAATCGTGTCTCTAGTTTTGGGGACAAAACATTCTATCATCCCGCTATTGTTTGGATTTGTCTTTCTATTGCTTCCCCCTTTTTTTCCGCATTAAAATTATCACTGAAACCCTTGGACGAGGCAAACTTAAGAAGACAAAAGGTAAATAATGGGAATCCACAGAGAGGACTTCGTAAACTGTTCTGAAATGTTGGCAAAACGTTGGGATAAGTGTATGTGAAGTTGTAGCGAAGTCAGCATTTCCCTATATGGTTAAAATAACAACTACTGTAGACTCTCTGTGTTGTAGAGTAGTTTCAAAGTGGAGGCTTGTATTTCACTGTCGGTCCTAAAATAGGTTCGACGTACAAAACGTTAGGAACTTGAAATAATAGTTAATGACGCAGCAATCTAGTTGTGCTGGTTGATACTGTGATGTCCGACATCGACTGACATACCAACTCCACTGAGCCCACTGGCGACTGCTACTACTACTACTTATTATATGTGGCAGAGTCTATTTACAATAGAATAGGTATGTTCTAGTATAACACTCTGTTTACTTAGGTTAACATTGTCTGATACATTACTTCAATAAGATAGCAATCAGTAAGCATCGAGCTCACACTTTTAGCATATTTCCTGCAAAACAAGCCTACTGACTATCGCGCAATATTAGGCATCCTGTTTACTAAAGTTAGCTTTGTAAATTACTACGCCACAGTAGTGAAGTAAACAATCTCACTGCACTAGCAAACTGATTTGTTTATTATATCTTTAGTTAACTTATATTGTATAGCAATGGCATGTCGAAGTATACTTAGAAAAGTTTCCTGCTTTCAAAGTTTTATTTGAAGGCCAATCTTTCATCTGGTGTCAATCATCGACAGCAGATGCTGATGGGAATCTTTGCAACCGACTCAACCATCAAGCAAACACAGCAAAGAAAGGACCAATTTTATGTGCACTCGAAACAGGACATGAAAGCGAAAGAAACATAGCCATAAAGGAAGAGTCAGTAAGAGAAAGCGATAGAGAGAGGGGGGGAAAGGATAGGAAAGGTTATCTTTAAATAAATACAACCAAATAATTTAGACCTTTTTTCCAGAACAGATGCTTGTAATAGATATTTATTTGAAAAGCCAAGTCAACACAAACCATTAGAGTAATTTGTGTGAATACAATGAGACCACAATGCCACAAATTGCTTCCCTTTGCTTTCTTGTTTGTCCAGTCTGCGAACTGGTCTTGCAACCTGTGTAATTATATTCAATACTTTTTAGCAACGCTGCATCATTCACAAACATTTCGACGCTTCCCAATTCTACCATCACACTATAACTTTTTATAACGCAATTTGCAATTTGCCTTAGCTTTCCACAAGATAGTTATCATGAAAAAACAATATCCAGTTCAATTAGGTAGGTATGTTATTTGTAAGCAGTATGGTGTTGATGTGGTTGGAGGGATGGTATAGCAACATTGGAAAACCAAACTTGAATTGTAGCAGATGATACCCGTGTTCAGATCGATGTAATGGGCGTGTAAAATCTATAAATGCAATTCTCTTCGTATTTGGTTTCGTTATCAGATATGTTCACAATGAGTTTCATCACTGGCATGTCACGATTCCGGGGGTGGTGTAAGAACACTCTTCGTCACTCTTTACATTACCACTCTACGCATTAATAAAAAGAGTGCTCATCTAGTCGAATAAAAAAAAAAGATAAAGATAATAAAAGATTTCTTAATAAAAGAATAAGATTAATTGTGATCAATGCAGTTAATCTTATTACACGCAGAATTTTTAAATAAATCGAAAACGGAGTCGACCAATAAATTTTGGAATTTCTGTTTAATCTGCTTTTCTTTTCTTCTTTTTGTACATTGACGGGTATCGCATATCTTCATATATTTTGATCTTAGATTCATAAGCACAGTCAACCTCAGTAAGGAACAGTCGCCTAGATTGTTCAACTCTCAAACTCTCTGCCTCGGTAAAGAGGAACTCGGACAAAGATTTACCTCAGAGCAAATTTTCGTCCGAGGAGGTAGACAGGCCCTGAACCTCTTTATACGGGTTCAAAGGGGATATTTTTGGCCGAGTCTACGGGCTCGGAAAACCCACAACAAAACGGCCTTATGCCACATACACCCTCGTGGGAGGCTGTTAAATATAACAGTCAACCCCAGTAAGAACGGACATTTCTTTGCTAATCTAAGAGTGACGCTGTAACAAAAGATCAGTGCTTATTGCCGGGAATCCGTATACTCAGCTGATATGTCTTATTTTATCCCCGCCTCGCCTAACAGTTCCCAGTTCTTTAAAGGATTTCTTGCAGTTATCACAGAAAAATTCCTGTCACTATCTGTTTTAGCGACACAGGGTTGTACTCATTTTTATTAGGTTGGTGCAAAAATAATGACGTAATAATGTCGTTTTTTGACAAATTTTTTAACGTCAAAAAACGACATTCTTACGTCATTATTTTTGCACCAACCTAATATATGCATTCCTGGGATCTAGACGTAATATTTCCTTTTTCCACGAAATTCATTCTTCCAGGTGTAGTAAATGATATTTTATTAACTGTTTTGTAACATTTTTAGTATCCTTAGTACATTCCTTCTAGCTTTGGTTGTGACCCTAAATACAGACTTTTACATAATTCGCATTCAACCAGGTGGTAATTGGAGCTCTCAAACTTTCATATTGTCTTCTATCCATCAGATTACAACGTATGATACCTGAAAACGGCAAAGCCATTTGTTGGAGATATTTGTTTAATAGCAAAACATCAATGATTTTACTTTTATGTTTCCCCACTTAATTAAACAATTTAAAAAAATAACAGCTAAAGAAAGATGCTTGCTCTCCTGAGGGTTGCAAATCTCTTCTATTGCCATGTTCCTTGTGTTCTCTTCGAATAAGCATGCACAAGTAGACAGGAATGGTCCAAGAGATGAGAGAGAGATTGAGAGAGAGGGAGGAAGGGTAGGGAATAAACGATTGCTGTAAATAAATGACCAAGTGATGTCGGACAATTTTCGTAACAAGTTCTTCTAATAGACGTTTAATTGAAAAGCGGCGGAATTGAAGGTGGACAAGAACCCATCGATAAAATGAAAAGGCAGAGAAAAAAGAAAGAAAGAAAAATATTCAAAAATGGCTCTTGGAAAGGTTTGCGTTCAGACATTTGAAAAAGTATATCAGTTAAATTTGAAGCATTTAGCGGGACATAATTGTCACTTTATACATTTTTAGTAACGTTTTAAAAGTACAAATATAGTCGGTTTTTGCCATTGAAATATAACATAGATATTATTGGTCATTATTTTAATAGTAATAAGATTTAAATTTCATCAAAATACCAACCAATTCCAATTTCTACCCCCCTATATGTATATATATATATATATATATATATATATATATATATATATATATATAGAGAGAGAGAGAGAGAGAGAGATAGAGAGAGAGAGAGAGAGAGACACACACACAGAGGAGTTGTGATAGGGTGAAACAATCTGTTTGCGGATGACTATATAAAAATACACACACACACACACACATATATATTCTGTTTATACGTTATTTTTATGGATACAGTTATTTAAGTAAATGATCTGTTTATAATAAACACTATCAACTACATTTACCGGCTTGAATTGTAAATTCGTTGTTTAAAACAGTAATTTGACTTCCTCTGTAGCTAAATGGGATACCACATCAGGCTAAATGACGGTTCTGTGTAGGATACATGTTTGATTCTTTTCAGAAGACACATACTTTCTATGAAATTTCTCGGATATTCAGGTCGGTAAATGTAGTTAAGGCTGTTTATTATTGTATCTATAAAAATAACGTATAAACAGTAAAAATATTAAAATAATTGTCGGACTTGGTCCATTACATAATATGTGTATACATACATATATATGTGTATGTATAAATTTGTTTTGTGTGTGTGTGCGTGTGTGTGTGTGTGTGTGTAAGTTATCTTCCTTTCATTCGGAGACAGGCGACAGTTATGAACCGTATTAAAGAAAGGCGAACATATTTTCAAGTTTATTTGGTTTATCCAAATATCAACAACGCCATTCAAAGAAAACAAAGAAACAAAGGAAGAAAGAAAAAAAAAGAAGGAAGAAAAAAAAAAGAAAGAAAAAAAGAAAGAAAAATCATGTCCGTTACGTTAATTCTTTATATTGACTAATTTTCTAGCATCGTTTTATTATTTTATCGCATCTTTTTGACCGGTGTACACCCCAGTTTCCTTTTGCTGTCTTTATTTAAACTGTATTTTAAAAATAAAACAGACGCGATTAAAAGTTCGTAATATAGAGCAAACTAATCGTTGTTATAAAAAATGAAGCAAAAGACGAGGAAATCAGTTAAAATAATCAAATACAATAAAGTAAAGCTGATTGCCTAAATAATTGAAACGAATAATGCAATAATGAGTTGCAAATAATTAAACTGACACGATGGAAATACTGTCACTATAGAACCCTGGAAAAAGAAATGTGTTTAAAAATTAAATAACGTCCAAGAATAGAAAGTATTCTACAAATTTTTGGAGAATTCTTTTGGTGATGGAATAAGTTTGTCGTCACATACATATTCTATTACGTATTATGATTAGATTTCTTTTAAATATATTCTCTTTTTTTCTTTCTTCTCCATTTAGTTATTCTTGATAAATTTTATTTTATTAGTCTTTTTTACTTTTTGTACGTTTGCTTACATTTTTGTACTTATTTTCCTTTTTTTTCTTTTCAAATATACCAAGTTTTATTTTCAGATAACTCTTGCCTTCCATGTACCCTAGGTATATTATGTTTCCGAAAAATTATACATTTCTCCTAATGATTGTAAGCAGGATATCATTTGTAGTCCCTATTTAACTTCAAACTTCTTCATTTGTCGCATTGTTTGTCCATAGCATTTGGCAAAACCGCATCTCAGTAGCTCGAAGTGATTTCTTCACTTGTGATGAACATATTCAGCATTCACTGTCATACTGAAGAACAGACATTACGTACAATTTCCGCAGTGATTTATTTGTTCTCTTTGTTTATTTACTTATTTATATTGTAATATCTTATATTCTGAAAAGTTACCCTTCGCCATTCTTATGCACATTTGAATTTCTCTATTGTACTTTCTTTTCTTTATTACAGCTCATTTAGATGACAGCATTTGGTCCTCTGTTCAGAAAGCGCATTGGGATAATAAATGATGCCTTTCAAAAGCTAAGCCAGGTATTAAGAAAGTAGAAAAATTTCATTAAAAACTAAGAGCACTGAACTGTCGTGTAAAATCGGTTCTGTTATATAGTTGTAAATGGTGGACAATCTCATCATAGATGAAGGAGAGACCTGAGGCAACAGAAATAAGGGTGTGCAGAAGGATGCTGAGAATAGAAACATAACACGTTAACAACGACGAAGTTTTAGAGAAAATAGAAACAAATAAAAGACACTTATACAAAGCGTCAGAAAAAAGACAATTGATATTTCTATAATACATAAGGAGGAAACAGTACCTGGTAAAATTGATACTGACAGTACATAAGGAATTTGTGGAGAGCCATTATCACCCACGTCCTAAAGAATCACGGTACATAAAAGAAGAATAAAAGAAGTAAAAGCAAAATGAGAAAGAAAAGAAGTAAATAATAATAATAATAATAATAATAATAATAATTATTATTATTATTATTATTATTATTATTATTATTATTACAGCATGGTTCTATTTATTTCTTGGTGGTGCGTATCAGTGTAATGTTTATGAAACGGAATCAACAAAGCCAGTTCGAATTTCAGCTGCGATTTGCTTGTATTCACTTAGCACTAATAACCTTGTGAAAGGCATGAATACACGTCCTTGCGTTTTGAATCATAAACATCATAATAAACAAATACTATCACTAACAGGCCACGATGATTGGATGAGAAGTGTGTGGCTTAGTAAATATTATCTTATCACTCATACGGTAAAAGTAGCTATTATATCCATTTTTATTTTTGACAAGAGGGGAAAATATTTAAGTTAATTCAAGCTAGCTTTTCACATGCCTGTCTTGTTTATGCGGATTAATTCAGCTTATCCTAATCAAGCACAAGATAATCTATATATAATTGGGTGATATTTGAAATCATTTAAACGGAAAGTAGATAATGGACGAATTTAAATATCGACCAATTATTATGCAATAAAAATGATCGTCCCTTTCGGTGCATTTTATTGATTGCATCCTTTGGGTAAATACGCCCAACATATGTTTATAATGAAGTTTAATCAATAATGTTCAACCTTAAAACAAGCCTCTGAAAAATGTGAAACCGATTAGACACGGTACACGTTATAATTTCATCATCACATACTAAGCGTTGTTTTACAAGGTTCATCTTCGTATAACTCACTTCCAAGTAAAGAATTAGGACCGTATTACGTTGAAACACCGATTCTCGTATAATGCCAGAAGTTAAGCGATGTCGTGCCTGGTCGATCGCTTGTGAATACCAGGTGCTCTAAGCTTGTATTTGTGAACTGAAAAACGGAGAGTAGAGTTCCGAATCTATGTTCATTATATTCATTTACACACAAATACCCTTAGGAAAGGTATGAACCTATCACTTCTCACCCCAGATATGGGTTAATTAGTCAGCCTTGTATCAGTCAGTTTTTCTAATAAAAAAAATCATATAATCTAAAAACATTTTCTGACTTTATATAGTCTGTAATAGTTGATAAAACGTAAAAGCAAATCCTTCAATCAATCAAAGTGAAAAGGTGAAAACATTTGAGCGTTAGCTCGATTCACTTCACTTCAACTGTATGCAATTTGCCGTTTAGACTACATTTCTTCGTGTTTTAATTAGTACAATAAAAATCCACTTTTCGACGCCATTTTGATTTCATTTGCTAATACAGGAAACAGATATGATGGAATTTATTGCTTAAAAGTTGTTCTTAATGGATACCAATATTTGAATATATGCCCTGTTTTATATATTCATTAAAAGTATATTTATTTGTTTCCATCTACCGGCTTGAATATTCGTGAATTCTTATTGCTCTCCAGTTGATTCGTTCAGCTAGAGGAAAACGTCATTAAGATCTAACCTCTCGACCATAAAAGAACGTCCTAGTCAAGCTGAATAGTGCTTTTGAACACAGACCTTTCCCTGTTCTCGAAATAGACATCTCTTCATTTTCATATAGTAATATTAAAGAAAACGATTTTTAGGAATGGATTTATTAATCCTACATACTTTAATTTATTGCTTAAACATTATATTTAATGGATACCCATATTTCAGTCGATGCTCTGCTTTTATTTATATACAGAGCGTATACTCAAATATGGGTAACGATTAAAAATAACGCGACTAACCTGACTCCACGTGATATCTTTATAAGATCCAGATCATGCCAAGAGTAGAGTACTGTTTTCATATTTGATCTGCCCACACCGCACTTTCCCGCCTCGATAGAGTCCAAAAGCTTCGCCGAATCCTTGTCAGTGACAAATTATTTTCCATCCTCCAACATTTCTCACACAGGCGAGATGTGTCAAGCCTCTCACAATTCTGTCGGTACTTTCGTGGAAAGTGCTCGGACGAACTATATTCCTTAGCTCCGCAAGGTCTAACCTTCACCGTAAGGGCCATCCATGCCCCTTACATTGTAGCAAAGTTTTGTAATGTCAGCGAACAATCATTGCCACTCTTGTAATGCCAACGAATATATGATGCCACTTTCGTAATGCTCATTGTAGTAGAGACTTTGTAATCGCAGGTACAACTATAGTATGCCGTTGAACGATACTGGTGTTTGACACCTTCGAATATCACTCGCACTAATCGTATTTGCTCGATAATACTTGCTCGTAAAGTTATCCGTATAGGGATCCATATAGAGGAATAGTATAGTGAATAGGGTAGAGGATAGACTAGAAATGGAGATCCTCTAGACGTCATGCGACTTCCCATATATGCGTTTCCTCTATGTCACGTGGTCTACTTAATTCAATATGGAATCGCTTGTGTTTGCTCACTAGTGATCTGTGTTCAAACTCAAGTGTCGGCAGCGACACTTTATTCCTATATAAATCAAACCACCCACATTCCCTCAGTATTCCATCGATGGGAAGTCAGTTCCACTCGAACAGCTTCTTCTTGCAAGCCACTGCTCTGTGGAACCGACTCCCAAGATGATGTTTCACCGAAGAGTACAATCTTAACCTGTTCAAGTCTAGAGTTAACTGTTATCACCACCTCCTATCCGCATAAACTGTCCCTTAATGCAACCCTCGATTGGCCTCGGGGCCTTGTACTAGGGGGAATCTCACTGTAAAAATGTAGTAAATTAATATATGTCGGATTAATAAATGAAAATATTGTTCCTAAAAAATATGTTGGAACTAATTGATAGGAATATGTTTCATGTTACTCAAATAAATGGGAACATTTGTCATTCACTCAGACTAATAAGAGAACAAAGAATATTGTACGAATATTTAATTTTACACCGACAAAACCAAGATACTTTAGAATTTTTCACTTCGCTTATTAATTCGTAAGATAATGAAAAAATATATAGTTTCATCCCAATAAAATATGCGAATACAATTTTAGAATGACCTTTATAGCAACGAAACTTGTTTTATGCACCATCATTTCTATAAGTCTTTATACCTTTGTTCGTTGTATTTGATGCAAAAGTATATGGTATTTATAAACAAACCATTTCAACATCTTTAAGGTTATTTTCATTTGATCACTGGGTTTGTGTGGCATTAATCATAACAGCATAGGTGAAAGAAGTTTGAATTCTAACTGAAAGTGAGTATGCGATTTTAAGTTAATAATATTAATTATTAATATTTTTGAAAAAGCACGAATTCAAATCTCTATATATTTCGTTATATCTCCATATATCTTAAATTCTGGCATTAGCAGAAGACTGCTATGGGAAGAATTCCAACTAGTAGCCACGGTAAAAATACCGATTTTGATTATTGACACTTGTCTTGGTCAGCCTCCATTTTTTCATTGTGATGTATATTTTGCTTTTTAATTTACCCCCTAAGATGATCTCGGAGGAGATTGAAAGTACTTGAGTAAGAAAATCTACGGTCTTTCCTTGGTGAATTTCATCTTAACATCAAAAAAATTGATTAGAGAGCTAGAAAATATTATCATAAAATAGACATAATATGTCTATATTATGCAATGGAACATCTTTGAATATACATATATATGTGTATGTGCGCGCGCATATGTGTGTCTGTAATTTTGTGAGAGTGTTTATGTGTGTGTAATTTCGGCAATTTTTGTTCATTGTTATGAATTTTTATATTGTTAGTGCAAGAGTGTAAAAGATATAAGTTTTTATTAGTTTCATTGTGGATTGAACCAATAATAATAATAATAATGATAATAATAATAAACGTTATTGGTTGCATAAGCCCTACACTCTCTCGTAGGGTAACTTGTCACTTATTCAAACAGGGCAACATGTGTACATATTAAATATATCATAATACAAAATAAATAAAACGCGCATTATACAAAATCCCTCCTACCAAAAGGAATAACATTGTAAAACTCGTAGAAAATGTTTACTTTTATTATATAGTGTACTTAAAAATGTAAAACGAATTTGCATCTTCCTAGACAAAATAACCACAGGAAAAATCATATATGGTGTTCCGAAATTCTCATCACCCTTACATAATATAACAACGTTATTATTATCAAAGAGAGGGTTTCACATTAACGATACGAGAATAACCTTCAGTTGAAGGACGCCGTTCGGAGAGCGTTTGCAACTTTCAACAATGAACAGCTTCATAAAATATCGCACAGGACATGTTACCGCATCATTTTGTGACACGAAAATGATGCTCTTCATGAAGACCTTCTTGATGTGTGACAGCGTCAATGAAAATGAATAAACTGAATCCAATACATGTGCTTTTTACTGCTTTATTACCTGTTGTTCTATTGTTCTCATTACATTTTGGTATGGGGGTGACAAGATTTTCGGACCACCCTGTAAAATCAAACAACTGAGTTTTAGAATAGTGCCGATTCTGAGACCTAACTCTGCAATAATTCGTTAATTTTTGTTAGAATACACTTTCACACACACAAATATATATATATATATATATATATATATATATATATATATATATATATATATATATATATATATATGTAGAATCATCATGGTGTAAGTTGCTAAGTTATTATTACTGTGCAGTGAGTTAGTTTAAGACGATGTTACGCACAGATATGGAAGTGCATCAATAAATCCGTAGCGTGATAATAAATAAAGCATTTTTACACGCAGGTATTTAGCTTTCTAATTTCTTCCTAATTCACATAACACATATCTTCTCCATTAATATCATATTTAGGACATTACATAATCACTTTTATCTAATATCTATGCACATGTTTAAGCAATTATTGATCTACATATTCAATTTTGAAAGCAGAAAAAATATGATTTAATCCATCGTACTATCCATCGAAAAGTTTGTTATCTTGATGTTCGTCTAATTTTCTTGGCGTAGAATGAAGGTCATTGACGGCAAATAAACACCTATTTTATTTTATTTTGTAGAATAATATGGAACTATCATTATGCAGTTGCTTAACACTTCCTAGGACACTACTGGATATATGTGCTCTATTTTGATTGTACATTAAATGGTCATTATTCATCTGACTTAAGCTGATCGTTCATTTGAAAAGAGGTAAATGAAACCTGCCAAATCGTGGACGTCGTTGCCCTGGTAGATCACAAATACAACGTGAAGAAGGATGAGAAATTTGAAAATAGCAGGACCTTGCCAGGCAACTTAGAAATGTTTGCAAAATTGAAGCTTAGGCGTGTAGGCACATTTGAAATTGAATCTGGATACCCTAGACTCAAGAAAAGAGGAGCAAGTTTTTAAATCATACTGTCCACCACGTTTCTGAGGTATGCCTAGATACTATGAAAGGTGCTGGAGATTATAGGAAACTTGCTCATATAGAATATTCAGCGATGACAACCAGACGTCTGGTGCAAACATGAAAATGCAGGTAAAATAATAATAATAATAATAATAATAATAATAATGATAATAATAATAATAATAATAATAATAAAAGAAATAAAAAAAATTGTTCTCACACGAAGAGATTTATCCATGTAAAATATGTGCTATTTTTTTTAATTGCTCAGGGGAAAATATCATGATGCCGTTTCTAAGCTTAGGTCTCTGGTCTAGACCCGGAAAGAAATGAGTAAACATCAGAAATCAAAGGAAATAAAATAATAATAATAATAATAATAATAACAACAACAACAACAATGATAATATTAATAACAATGATAATAATAAATGTCCCGACATTACACTAGGTACGACTCTCATGAATTCTCCTCTGAATTGATTCGAGGTGGTAACATTTCTTCGGCCTACAATAACTATTCTGTTTAGTACCACAGTTTTGCGTGTCAGTTGCTGACCGTAAGCATTTGTCAATGTCTCCTAGATGTTGTACTATGCATATGTGATCTTCATGATCGTGGGTAGTTAATGGTGCGTGCGTAGCATCATGGCTTATTGCCGAAATGGTTATTATTTCTTTTTAAGAATGAGGCAACCAATTTGACGTGGGAGTCAAATTTAGATAGTTGGGAACACTCACAACCGGAGACCGCTTGAACAGACTGGGTTACCTAAGACGAGGGTATTTCTAACCGTACCCTGCTTCCAAGTTTTTGCTCTACTTTAATAACACCTGTCACCATATTGACCACAATTGGCTCTGATGCATGTGCTCGGTATACCTTGATAAGTCAGGGTGGGTATATTGTACCCCAGCATTGCTTTCTTGAAAGTAAAACAGACATACTGTCAAACAGTATTGTTGAACGTTGTGAAACACTGTATTTTCGTTTCTTAATCCACCCTTTTTCAGTAAGGGTTGTAATAATAATAATAATAATAATAATAATAATAATAATAATAATAATAATAATAACAAAAACAACTACAACATTAGAAAAATGAAAGTCATTTTAAAATAGAGACAGTTTTTATTGCCATTAATTTCTTTACAGGTGCAATAGTTTATAGCAAGAGAAATACAAGTTTTGAAAAGTGTGTAAAAAAGTTTAAAAAAAGTACGTATAAAGTGTGTTAGTGTGTGTACATGAGAAAATAAAAGAGAAAATACGAAGGGAAGGGGCGTATAGATTTAGAGAGAGAGATAGAGAGAGAGAGAGAGAGAGAGAGAGAGAGAGATTGAACATAAATTAAGGTATGCAATATGAGGGGCGGGATGGCTGTTCCACACAGAAAAAAAACTAACAGTGTTGGATTCTTGAGTTGCTGTGTCACTACCCTAGGCTTCAACCAACATTTGATCTACAGTCGACTACACATATTCTATCGTGTTCAATTTACAGCCATTAAGAGATAATGACCAATTGCGCGGGAACAAAAAATAAAAAAATAATGGGGGAGGGAGATGGAGAAAGTCAAGCACAGTAAAAAAATCACGGGGGAAAAGAAGTAGATAATTTTTTTGTTGTTCTTCAACGATTGGACCATTAATGAAAAATCTTATGCTGTTTGTAATGTCTAATATAAAAATGTCTAATATAAAAAGATGAAGAAGCAAAAAAAAAAAAACAAGTAAGGGATAGCTTCTTCACCTCCCATTTACTTGGTTGATTGGGTATTTGCCGGAAAGTGAAGCCGATCCCACCAGTATATATTCTTGTATATTTGATTTCTTTATTATTAAATCAATTAGCGAGTCATTATGGCGTTCCGTTCAATATGACATCGACGTGTTGACCGACACAAAATGGCTCCCATTGTCTGTAACCCCCTCCCCAGCACCTTTCTGCATATCACCCCACACTTCCCACCCTACGATGAAAAGTGTTCGCATTTTTATTAATTACACAAAAGAGGTGGTGGAGAGTAGTGATATTTTTGTAGGGGTGAGGGTCGAAGTACTTCCTGAGTGTCGATAAAGTACAAAAAAAAATGAAACTTGTCTAAATAATTTTGATGCAGAACTTTTAATTAGTTAGAAGACTGCAAACATCTACATACAGAGAAAAAGTACATACATACAGTCAGATATATTCTTCACATATCAACCACTACCCACAATTTTATCTCTACCACACACACACACACACACACACACACACACACACACACACACACACACATATATATATAGAGATAGATAGATAGATAGATAGATAGATAGATAGATAGATCATAAGTATCAGTATATACACACATAGGTATCTAAATATTTGTGTGCTTGCTTACATTTATTAATCATGCACACACACACACACACACACACACACACACACACACACACACACACACACATATATATATATATATATATATATATATATATATATATATATATATATATATATATATATAGTACAGGTAATCGATCCGTTGGTATATTATCCGGCTGGATCCTATTAAATATTAAAACTCATCCACAGAGAGCTCAATGTTTTTTATTTTAACAGAGCATATGTATTTTTACAAAAAAAAAAAATTATCTCAACATCTAGGAGCTGTTTGAAATAGACTATACCTATGTTGAGGTAATTTTAGTTTTTTTTGCTGTATATATATATATATATATATATATACCTAGGTAGGTTTGTCTGGCACACTAGGTGTATCTATCTATCTATCTATCTATCTATCTATCTATCTATCTATCTATCTATCTATCTCTCTCTCTATATATATATAAT
>CAHIKZ030002777.1:2232500-2237500 GCA_903632075.3 Acanthosepion pharaonis
GGTTCAACCTGTGGTATGGTTTTCAGGCACTTTCTAAAGATGCCACACTAGAGAGATCGACCCCTCCAGTCCGATAACAAGCGGGAGTCTGCTTCCTGACAGCTCGACTATAATTTCCTAACAACCCGGATCTCATGTTCAGAATGCGAACGTTCTAACCTCTCGGCCAATATAAACTATAGATAGATAATTATTTATATCTAAACAACTAAATGGAGCATCTTTCATTCTATCTGCCAGTCTGTCTATCTATCTATCTGTCTCTTTTTAATTTTGTCACTCGATTGCCCATTTTTATATTATTGGCCGACAAATTTATGTTGAGCCTTACTATTATGATTTGCGATGGTCATAGTAGAGAATGTCTATCTTGTATACAAATGGGTAATCAAATGACAAAAATTCATAGATTTTTCACCTATGTAGTTTGGGCAAAGTTTTTGCAATCTGTCCATCAAAAAATACATTGGTGAAATATTTAGAAACTTAAATAAACAATCACATGAACACAAAGCGGATGTTTAACAAAAAATACACTCAATAATTCCGACTTAAATAAAACAGTTTTAATTAAAAGAGAAAGTCATTTATTAAAGTGAAAATATACTGGAATTGCAGTAATTTTGGAATCTACTTCGTTAATTTTATATTCAGGCTCATGCAGCATATTTCCTTTCCATATAGAACTGCTGCTGTTACAATGTGGGATAATTAAAAACAAAAGCGATAAAATAAAAATAAAAGCGATAAAAGTTGAATATCAACTGATGTCAACAGCTGTTTATTTCTTTTGGCGAAGAAATGCCTTACTTAGGACTTGTTTTATTTCTTTCGATTGCCTACAATTAATTTGATATATAGATCTGTATATTGTCTAATGAGTCAGTGAATGTGTGCGTGTGTGTGTGTATACGAAAGAGACAGAGAGAGAGAGAGAGAGAGAGAAGGGGGAGAGATTATTCCTTATAATTATTTGTCGGAATTATTTTATGCTGCGTTGCATCATTAGAAACAATATGATAGATAACAAGCTTAAATAGCTTTCTGCCTTTATTATAATAATGAATAAATTGAATAAACGTAACTCAAATATATCACTACTACATTTTTAAGTTTACTGTGGAAATGCGTGCCTTTTTTTTAACACAAAATTAATCAAATATATCTCCACATAAGCAAGATGTATAACAGAAAGCTCTAATGAGAGATCAATAAAGGAAATAGACAGGCTTAAATACAAACAAATATATACGCCATACGTACATAGTGACATGTAAATGTTTTAAGCATTAATTCATAAAACATTATAAAATTTAAACTTGTGCTTCTACATTTTATTTAAAATTTAATTATAGATATGTGACAAATCACAAAAGATATTAATCTAAAATGTTTCTGTATATTTTGCATAGGCAATAAATAATAGATTTTAACAAGAACTACAAAAACTAGAAAATACTTTAGGCACATAATTTATTAAAAATGCAATTTAAATCAATTTAGCCAATTGTTATGCGTTTCAATTAAAATGAAACTGAAAAACTGTTACTCTTTGTGAAGAAGATCTATTCAAAAATAGAAATTGTGAAGAAGTTATATCCAAAATGGAAATTGTGAAGAAGTTGTATCCAGAAAATAAATTTTGAAGAGATTAAATCCAAAATAGTGATTGAATGGAATATATAGCCTATTAAAACATTCAGATTATTGTGAGATGAGATGCTATACGGAAACAAAAACGACACTTACATGTAGCATCAAAATTTCTAGGGCACATAATGAGGAAAAAGGGCTTGGGGAATTTGACACTCACATGGCATAATGAAGGCAAGGAGGACAGAAGAAAACAGCGCATAATGTTATCTAACGTTTTTATATAATATATATATATTTTTACATAATCTATATATATAGAGAGAACAAGGATTAGGAGATATAGCGAAAAAGAAAACTTGCCTTAGAGCAATACAAGTAAGAAGAAGAAGAAGAAGAAGAAGAAGAAGAAGAAGAAGAAGAGCAAGCAGAAAAAAAGAAGGAGAAGAACAAGCAGAAGAAGAAGAAGAACATGAAGAATAAGCGGAGGAAGAAGAAGAACAAGCAGAACAAGCAGCAGCAGCAGCAGCTGCAGAAGAAGAAGAAGAAGAAGGAGAAGAAGAAGAAGAAGAAGAAGAAGAAGAAGAAGTACTTTTATGAAATATAGATTCTAAAGAATATCATTTTATACGCCATGAAGTTATATCCCAAATAAATGAAAGTTCGTATTTTTTCAAAGAGACAGGATGTTCTGTCATACTTCGAAATCACCCATAAATTATTTAAAAGAAAATGATATCGTAGATTTCGAAAATTGAGCAAACCAATCTCCTGATTAAATATTATAAAAAATTGTAGGAATGTAAAGTGAAATATAAATGTTTATGAAATTATAAATGCTTAAATGAGTTTATCGATCAGCTTTGAGAAACCGCAAAGCCAAACTGTAAAAAATATTGTTAATTTCTTTAATTTAAATTTATATTCCTTAACAACGAAATAAATTTGGTTACTTGGCTAAAGTGATAAGTAATTTTTATAATTATTATGTATATACTTTTGCGAATTCAAGTGATTTTTTATAAACTGCTTACAAAATCTGTTTGGAATTCCACATGCACACAGAAATTCATTCGGAGACAGAAATGCATAAATACTTTCATGCACACATAGACACATAGTTGCATATATTCATACAAACATACATACTTATAAGCACGCATATATATATATATATATATATATATATATATATATATATGTGTGTGTGTGTGTGTGTGTGTGTGTGTATATGTTCATACATACAGACATGTGTATATACACATGTATATGTACACACATACAGATATATATACACGAGTAGAAACAGGCGTACCTATATATTTATATGTGTATTCTTACTATATATATATATATATATATATATATATATATATATATATATATATAATATAAAGCTAATGTACATACATGTAAATGCATATATGTCTGTATTTGTGAGGAATTCTCAAAGTGTGTGTGTATTTTAATAGTATCTGAGAGCAATTGTCCTATGATTGGATGAATAGATAAATTAACCTGGCAATTACATTTGTTAATAATAAATGTTAATAAATATTGCCTTCACACGCGAAAACGCCCGAGGAATTTTGTCTGTTAGTCTAAATTTCCATTGTCACAAAATATGATATTTTTTGCATACAATTCATTTTCCCTGTTTCACGTTAGACGAGAAAATTTTTCCACACACACACACACACACACACACACACACATATATATATATATATATATATATATATATATATATATATATATATATATAGCGTGAGAGAGGGAGAGCAAAAAAGAGAAGGAGAGAAAAGATAGTATACACCTATTCATGTATGTCTAGATGAGTGCAAAGTTGTATGTGTTTACATACGTTTTCTCGGTTGATTCATCCGTTTCCTACGGCTTATCAGCCCTTTGCACGTTATTTAAAAGCAGGAAATATTTCTAGTCTGTAAAAATTTGAGGGAAGTAGATAATAATGATTTAGTGATATAAGTCATACTAATCAACAGGGAGGAGGAGCAGTGAATTCATACCTTTTCTAAGAGTCTTTGAGCGTAAGTGAATATAACGAACCCAACTGGAACTGGAACTGGAACTCAGCTCACCGATTAACAATTACGAGCCATTATCCATTACACCATCCGCACATCCAAGCTTATAGTACCTGGTGTCTACATACAATTCTAACTTTTGCAAGATTTACAGATTTCATTAGAAAAGTGATTTTAACTCCATAAACGACAGTTATTTGGCGGCACTCATCTCCTCTTCAAGTCACTTACGATTGTGTTACATGTTACTGATAGCAGGGGGTAATACCTGACCTAACATATTTGAGGAAATGGTTTGAGCACAAAATACCTCCAGCTGAATTCGATCTCTGTTCGCTTATACTATTTATTATTTATTCTAATCATGAGATAGAGAATTCCTTCTTTGCTTATTTTCTTTGTACAAGATAAACAATCGTCGATTATACGCGACATTTGAAGATTCCATAATTTTCTCCTCAAAATGAAAGGTCGACTTATATATGAAATTAACTTGGCCGCTAATATATAAATGCAATAATCACCAAATTGACACCTTTTTTTCCTTTATAAAATCGATTTCTCACATTCGTATCATTTCTTTTATTGTTCAGCCATGAGCGGTTTTCATGACGTGCTGAAAATTTTCGGAACAAATAACTTGATATTTAATAATTCATTCAGATTTGTAGAAGTAGTAGAGGCTGAGGACTTTTCAGCATCCTCTCCTATAATAAACCTATTGTTATTTGTGTCCCCGTTGATTCTTCAATCCCCGCAAAGCCGATCATACACGCTTATCCGCCCTAATGTCGACTTGTAGTGTACAAAAACCTTGATATCAGCGGGAAGAAACCGACTTAAACTATTGATACACTGTTATTGTTGCGTGCGGTTCTAACAAGCGGGCGACGACTGAATAGAGATTATGCCCCGGGGCTGGATTTGAAACCGTATGCCACCGGCTGGAAAACTATTAGTACAGTGACGGTCTTGCTTTTCGAAAAGCTGTCGAAGCTTAATTAGGGCAGGAGTAATGCGGAAGTTGACGCAGTGGTTTTATGTAGGCCAACATAAATGCGGGATATAACGGCAGGGCAGAGGCAGGGGCGGGGGGTAATGCTAAAGGCTCAGTGAATGGGGATAATGGTCCTTATATTGAGAATTGTACACACACACACACACACACACACACACACACACATATATATATATATATATATATATATATATATATATATATATATGCAGGTATAAGATAAGAACAAATGGAGTATAATTCCACTGTCCGCCGCATTTAATCTTTAAAAAGGGTTCAATGCAGAATAGAGCTTTATATTATTTATTATAGGAGATTAAAACAAAAACATGTTAAAATTC